>JAKWBI020000649.1:0-25856 GCA_022664585.2 Zalerion maritima | reverse complement strand
TATTTTCCCCGAAGGGTTTATTTTAATTAATAATATTTAAACTTTATTTTAAACGATTTATAAAATAAAAAATAAAACATTTATCCCCCCTTTTTATACAGTTAAAAGCCAATCGAGCTTAAGGAGCCCGCCTAATTCTCTTAAATCGGCGGCGCTGGCCATGCTTAATATTATAGGCCGCATTTTTTATTTTTACCGCCTTCTTTTTTCGAGCTTCCTTTTTTTCCTCCTCCTCCGCAGCCTTTTATTTAATATTCCTTTTAATAGCAGCCCACCCCGGGAAATTCTCGGTATAGGTAGGCTATATATTAGGTCCGGGACGGGGTAAATAATATTAAACGAAATAAAACCTAAGGTTTTTCGGCCGGTAAGCCTTTTTTTTACCAATAAACGGTATAAAAACTCCTTAATAATCTTTTTCTTAAATATTTCGAAATTATTATCCACCTTAATATTAAAAAGCGGCCTATATTATCCTTTATATACCCACCAGCGTTAATTAATATATAAAGGGAATTAAAATTATGGTAATTATTTAAGGGTAGGAGTTATATATAGGGAAAACGAGGTTATCCTTAAGGGTAGGAATAAGGGTAATAATTAATAATTAACGGGGGGTGCGCGCGTAATAAAGCGTGTAAAGGGTAAAAAAAAAAGGGAAGGGGTATATAATAATAATTTAAATAATTTTAATAAATTAGGCTTTTATTCCGGTAATATATATTTTTTTTTTAAAAATTTATAAAGGCGGTTATTACCCCCTTTTTTTTTTAATACCACCTGGCCCTTCTGCCTTCGGTATATAGGATTAATTATATAGGTAAAATTCGAATCCATATTATTTTTTAATTTTAATTCCATTATATTTTTTTAATTCTCCGTATAAAAATTAAACGGGTTTACCCTTTTATAAGCTGTGGAATTTACCCTAATATTAAGGAGCTTAAGGCGTATTAAAAAAGGCCTAAGGCCCATATAAACGTTAAATATATAGGAATGTATCCCGGTAATATTTATATTCGTATTTAGGCTTTGCTATTTTTTATTATTAATTAAATAACCCTGGGAATTATTATTTTCTATTATTATATATAAAAAGACCTCGTATTAAATAATAACGCTAATTTCCCTTTATAATTACCCTATTTTAAAAAGGTTCCTTAATAGATTAAGGCCTATTATAAACCTTAAATAATTTATATAAAACACCTTTACCTAATTTATAAAATACCTTATATAATTATTGGGCGGCGGCCCGAAGGGATATAATATATAATTTCTTTTCCCTTTTCCCTTTATGCCTAATTTTAACTCTTAAAGGCGGTACCATAGGCTTTTTCCATTATTCTTTAACTCCTAAAATATAAAGGCCTTTTTATTAATATAAACCTCCCTTTTTATTCGCGTATAAATCCATATTATTTTCTATTTATAAATTATAATCCTAAGCATTTTTAATATTATAAGGTGCTAAAATCGGTAAAAGGGGTTAATTTATATAAAAATAATTATTATAAGGAGAACCTTAAATTAAAGGCCGTATTTTTTAAATATACCCCTATTGGTTTTATTTTAAAATATTACCGAAAACCTTATATAAACCTTTTATATATACCTTTTAAAATCCTCTCTTATATTTTTTGGTATAAATATAATAAGTATTATACCCTTATAATAGTCTTAAATAAAGATTATTCGCGGGTTTTTTTACCCTTTTATTATAGGATTAACCCTTATTTTTATTATATTAAGCAAATTATAATTTTTAAAAAACGGGTATTATAAGGGAATTATAAGGGCCGCCTGGTTTTTAATAATTGGTATATTTTTAAGTCCCCTTAAAGGTTTAAAATCCGTAATCGTAAACCCAATATTATTTACCCCGTTATATATTTCGAAATAATCCTTATAAATAATTAATTATTAATAAAAAAAAGATTAATTATATTTTAATAATTTAATAATATTATATATATATGTTTAAATATTTATAAAAAACGCTTTAATAATAATAGGCCTTCGGAACCATTAACGGAAACGGTTATTTTTATAACGGTTAATAAAATTAAGTATATTTTTAATAATTATACTTATATTTTTTTTGGTAATTTTTTTAAGCTTTGGATTATTTACGTATAAAATATACGAGGGGATTAGCCCTTCCCAGCGGGCCTGGTTTTTATATAAGCGCTAAAGTTTAATAAGGGTTTTTATATAAAAAATTACCTTTTAAAATAATTTAAATAAAAATTCCGATTAATATTTAAATATTTAAACGTTGGTTTTATTGTTTAACCTTAATTTTTCAAAGGTATAATTTCTTATTATTAAAATAATACTGCTTAAGGCTTTTTTACTTTATTAGGTAATAATAAAAAATAAAAAATATGCTTAGATTAAAGTTTTTAAATTAAAAGGGTTAAAAAGGTATTAAATACCGGGGGTTAGATTAAGGGTAATATAAATTTTTAAAAGGTAAAGGAATTTAAAAATAAGGAATTAAATTAAAATAAAGAATAAATTAAGCAGGATTATATTATAAAAATTTAAGGCTGGAAAATAATATAATTAGAAAAAATCGAGGAAATATGGGGGGGAAAAAAGGGGGTATTTATATTTATAAGGTTTAAGTATATTGGCGGGTTTTAAATAAGCGGTGGTATTTTTTTAGGTAAACAGGTATTTTCTTAAGCGTTTTTATTATTACCCTTTTACCCTATTACCCTTATAACTCCTATAATTTTTATAATTATTAACGGGCCTTTTATTTTTAATCGGATAATTATATAAATATTTTAACCTAATTTTTCTCTTTCTTTTTTCTTTTATACCTTTGATAATCCTTTCTCTTATATACTTTTTATTGGTGCCTTTTTTCTCCTTATAATACTTTTCTTTTTATATATTCCTCGCTTTTTTTCCTTTTTTCGAGCCCTTTTTTTTTTAAACACTTGCTCCCTTTATTACCCCCTTTTTTTAATTTATTCCTTAATCCTTTTAAAATATATTTCATTTAAACCAAAATAATAATAAGGAGGCTTATAGGGGGCTCCCTAATTTTTTGGCTTTTATTCGGTATTTACCAACGGCCAATAGGCCTTTTAATTCTTTTAAATTTATTATACTTATAAGCCAGCCTTTTTTTTTTTCTATACCTTATTATATAACCTTCGTTTTCCCTCGCCCTTATATTTTTTCTCCTTTTATAAAAGGGCCCGGGGTTTATATTATAAGGAGCCGTATTCGGATTATTAAGCATTTTGCTCGTAATTAGGCGGCCTTTTTAATTAACGCCACTTTTATTATTACCCGAAGCCCTCCTCCAGGTATATTTTTCCCAAACTATTAACTTTATATAAGGCTATTTAATTTTAATTTCCCTAATAATTATTCCTGCTTTTTTTTTTTCGCCGGTTAAACCGCGAGGCCGTATCGATCGGGTGTTTTAAAACCTAGCCACTGGTTTTAACGGCTCTGCTCGGCTCCCTTTATCCCCCTTAGTACCTTATACCTTTTATTAATTTAGCCTTATATAATAAACCAGCCCGGGTTTTTTCTCCTAGGGTTTATTTAAAAGGTCCTCCCTTATTCTTTCCTCCAGTTTAATCCCCCTAAATTAACCGCCCTAGCGTACGGTTATAATTTTTAAAATTAAAATACCTTTTAAGTATAATACCGTTTAGGCCTTCCAATTTGGTATTTTTCCGTTAAGATTATTCTCGAGCCTTATTAAAAGGACCCGGTTTAAACCGGTTTTTAATTTCGTTTATAAGGTTTATTCCACCTTTACACCCTTTCCATTTTTATCTCCTAGGGCTAAGCAGGATTAATTATTATTACTTTTTTAAAATATTCTTTATTATTTTCAGTTTGGCCTATTTAGGGACCCTTTTTTAAATTATATTTATATGGCCATATATATTAACCTGGATATGTTTAAAACCCTTTTTAAAATTACCAGCCTGGCCCCTATATTATATAAAAAGGTTAATCGGCTTATTATTATTCCTATCCCATATAAAGATTTCCTAAGGCAAATTATAAATGGTTTATATTTTTTCCTTTATTTTTATTATTAATAGGCATTAGCCGTATAATTTAAGGGCGTGGTAAATAAAAACCCTTATAAATATTATACCTCCGAATAGGCGAGTTATTTTTAAGGTTAAAAGCCTAATATTTTTATTTATTATATATTCCTTTTTTTTAAATATATTTCCGTTCCTGGGTATACCGGGAATAAATATGGTAATTACTTTTAATTTAGCGAGATTTATATAATCGAAAATAAAGGTTTTAAAAAATATATATTAATTTTAAATTTCGATCCTTTTTATAATAATTATACCCCTTATAAGAAAGTCCGTATTAAAAAGTTATTTAATAATACGGTATAGGAGTAAAATATTAAATATTAAAAGGATTATTTCGAAATTATTTTCGGCGGCCTTAATTTTTTAAAAATTATAAATGTTTTAAATTTGGGGGTTAAAAATATTCCCGGCCTAACCAGGCCTTTTATATAATCGGTGCAAGGGTTTAATTCTTTTGGCGTTTATAATTAAGGGGGTGGCCGAGGTAAAGCTTTTAAAGGAAATAATAATAATAGCGCGGCGGCCTTTTAGGCTTTTGCTTATTATAAGGGTTTATACTTTTATAAAAAATAAGGGGTATTATAAATTTTTTAAAATTAAACCATAATTTCTTTGTCCCGCGATTAATTCTTTTATTATTACCAAAATAAAAATTATATTATATAGGACTATTTAATGGTATTCTTTAATATAAAAAATTAAGTTTTTCCCATAAAGGAATTTTTTACTTTTATATATAACCCTTTAAATAAGGATCCCGCCCTTTTTTCTCCGTAAATTAAACGAACGAATTAAAATTTAAACGGGTAATTTTCTTTTAAAACTGGGAGGCTATTTTTAATTATTATTTATAAATAGTTTAAAATAAGGCCATTCGGTATGGTATGGGAATGGGAAAAAAAAAACGTAAAAATATTCCCTTTTAAACTTTTAAATAAGGGGGTGTGGTTTTTTTTTTATATACGTATATATACCTCGGGTTATTAATGGAGCTTTAGGTATATGGTTTTTATTAGGTTTTTTTATAATATTTGGTTTTAAATTAATTAGGGCTTATTATTATATAAGGGAGGGAATATAAAAAAAGGGGAATTTCTCTTTATATAATAATTCCTTTAAAGGTCTCGTAATATTATATAGCTTTATTCCTTTATAAAAGGAATATTACCGAATTCTTCCGTGGTTATTATTAGGATTTAAAATCGTATTTTTTTCGTTATTTTTAAAAAAGGTACTTTCCCCGATTCCCGCTTTTTATTTTTTAATTCTTTTATATTGCGTGGTTTTCTTAACCGTAATACTATAATAATATATTCGGTTAAATCGTTTTTTTTTTTAATCGTTATTATAAAATATTACCGTTCGGCGTTAATCTTTATTTAAACTTTTTAATATATTATCCCTAATATGGTTTTCCAAGCCATTCTCCTTATTACTTAATCCTATATAATTCTTTCCTAATTTATTATTCCATTTTAAATAAGGTTCCCATTTTTTCCAGGTATTATTATTAATTCCTGCCGGCTTATTTTACCATCCGTTTTTTTAAATAAATTTCTTAATTTTATTATTCCCGATTATATGCTTAAAGGGAGGGCTCCCTTTATAAAATTCCCTAAATTATACCGTTTTTCCTTTATTCAAAAGCTTATAAATAATATAGGGTTTTATTTATCGAGGGTTTTGCTTATCCTTTATACTTCTAACCCCCATAACTGGTATCCATTATAATATTATATCCCCTTTTTCCAATAGGATCTTCCTTATTTTCCCGTTATTTTTCTTATTTATATATTTAGCCCTGGCTTCCCTATTCCGTTATAGGATTCGGGCTGCCTTTACCAAGTCCGTTTTTTTCCGTTCCATTGCCCGGCTCCTTTTCGCCAAAAAATCCGCGTACGGTATATTACCTTTTTAATTAATTATTTTTCAAATAAAAAGCGCTATTTTAATAAGGGTGATTATCTTTTAACCGTATAATAATATATATAAGGAGAATCTTATAATTTAATTTATTATAATTTTTTACGCCATTAATACCCCTAAGTATACGTTAACCTAATTATCGCTTAATTTTAATAATACGTCCCTAATATTTAAATAATAATGTTTTATTCCCCTTTATAATTATAAATTATACGCCGATATTATAATTTTAGCCAGGCCTATTTATTTTATAAACTTATCCAAAAACCCTCGGTTTTTTGGTCCTTTATTAATTACCAATTTCCCATATATCCTATACTTATAAATTATATTTTATTAAATAAAATTAACCATTTACCCTACGGTGGCTTTTTATAATGGTCGCCCTTTAATTTATTTTATTAAATTATATTTAGCCTATATAATATAAATGTACCCTTTCCTTAATGGTATCCAGAAAATATTAAACGAAACCTTAAAAAAAGGGATTAAAATAAGATTAAAAATCTTTAGCGGTATTTTAAACCTTTAAGGGTTTCGCTTTTAATAAATTAGGCAGGTTTTTAATGTTTCCTATACTTATTTCTATTATTCTTTTTAATAATAATATTAAATAATAAAATTAAATATGGCGTTTTATTTTTTATACCCTTTATAAATATAATTATTTTAAATAATATATTTCCGGGTTTAATTATTATCGACCATTAATTATAATTATAATTTACCCCTTAAGGTTTTATACCAAAGTTTTTGGTCCCTTATTAGGTAATTTAAAGCCTTTTTTTTTAATAAAGGAATAATTTATAAAAAATATTACTCGGTTTTTTTAAGGTAATAAAAAAATACGCTATTTTTCGGGATTTATTACTCTATATTTTTCCTCCTAAAATCTTAATATTCCTTTAATCCTATACAGCCCTAAACACGTATAATTATATATTAATAAAATTTTCAATATTTTTCTTTAATTTATTATTTTTTTTATTTAAAAATCCTGGGGGTTTTTATAATAATACGTTTACTATAATATTTTTATTTTTTAATATATACTTTATATTAAAATTAAATTACCGTATTTATATAATTTATTTAATAATAAATATTTCGGGTAGGTTAATAATATTATTATTAAATTAATATATTATATTAACCGTATTTATTTTAAGGGTAAAATACGCGCCGTATAGGTAATTCCGTAATTATTTTAAAACCATAAATAGCCCTTTATATTTTAGCTTGGCCAAATAATATATTCCTTCGGCTTTTTTTTAATAACCAAACTTATACCTTATTATTAAAACCTTTTTTTCCCTTTTTTGGCCGATCTATACTCCCTATCCGGTTCCTAATATATTTACTTTAATAATAATACACCCTACCTTCGGGGAATAATTAATTTTAATTAAAACTAGGGGTAATATTAAGGCTTATTTAAAAATCTCCGTTATTCTCGTATATTTTTCCTCCCAAATAAATTACGCTTTTATACGGGTAAATTTATATAAAGGTTTAATAATATAAATAAAATCCTTAATAAATATTCGGTAAAAAACCATTATATTAATAAATCTTTTAATATTTAATAAATTTTTAAAAACCGTCCACTTTTTAATTTTAATAACCTTAGCCTATTTAAAATTACGGCCATTTATTCCGTATATAAAACCTATTATTACGGCTAATTTTTGGCATTATTTAAATTTAACCATTAAAATTATAATCCCGGCCAGCTTATTTTATAATAATACTTAATCCAAATTCCTAATATATTCGGCCATATATTACCGTACCCCTAAATAAACTTCTCGCCTATTATATATAATAATAAGACCTTTAACCGTAATATTATCGATAAATATTTTATATATTATTAGAATAAAACCTAGGAGAATAATAAAAATAATCCTATAAAATTAAGTAATATTATTCGTTCCTCCTTATAAAAGCGTGGTTATTTTAAATAGGCCGGCGAATATTATAAAGGTAATAAAATCTCGGGATTTTAAATTAAGCACCATTTGGTCGTATTCGGAGTAGAAATTTAAAAATAAAATAAGCTGGTAATAGGTTATATTTTTTATAAACTTATCGGTAATTAAAGGTATAAAAATATTACGAATTAGAATCGAATTAAGCCTTTCCGTTAAATTAATTAAGCGGTACTTTTTATTTTTCTTTTTAATTAGGAACCAGGGGTTACGGTACGCCGTTTAATTTGGCTTAATTACCCCCTTTTTTCTTCGCTTCTCGAGCATTTCGATTATTACCGTTATTAATACCTTAGGAATAGGAATACTTTTAACCTGCCACCCTATATAAGGTACCGTATCGATCTTTTAAAAAGGGGCTATATTAAGATTAACTTTACCTAAATATTCCCAAAACCATATTAATATTTATTCTTTATTTATAAGCATATTTATAAATATTCTTTATTTTTCCCCTTATAATTCCCCGAGGGATTCCAAAATCTTATTCCTTTTTTTTAATATAAGCCTGGTGCCGTTATACCCTGCCTTATATAATCGTGAATAAATATATTTATTTTATTTAATATTATTATAATTCTTTTTTAATAATTTATTTTTTTCCCATTTTTTTTTATACCAGTCCGGGTTTACGGGGGCCGCTTTATACCTTACTCGAGTATTTACGGGCTTTATTTTATCCGCTATACGCTTATATATAATAAAAATATTAATAATATTAATATTATTAAAGGGAAATACCTCTTAGGCTTCGCCAATGCTTAAAATCTCGTTAATAATAAAGTTTTATATTCTCCTTTTATTATTTCGTAACTCCCGATTATTACCCTTATAATACTTTTTTAAAAAAACGTCTAACCTTTTCCTGGTAATTTTTTTTTTATAACTGGGGTTCCGTAAATAATCGTAAGGCTTTTTATACCCCTGCCCTTTTAATTAATAAAGGGCAACCTTTATATTTGGTTCTCCGGTTTAAATCTTTTTATTTAAAAAATTCTCCCTTTTTTACGGCCCATTAATATACCCCTTCATAAGTATATTTTTCTTAAACTTTTTTATAAGGCGCTTAATTTCCTTTATAAAAAATTAGGCTATTATTTTTTCGTTATCCGAATCCAAAATTTTTATTATATAGGCAGGGATTTTAATTTTACCAGTACGGGGTTTCCTTAATCTTATATTAATCTCTCTTTTTTTATTAATCGAATTATAAAGGTTTCTTATATTTTCCTAAAAACCTTTATTCTTTAGGGATAAATATTACGGAGTATTCTTCCATGTTTTTTTTCCAGGGTTAGGTTTATAATAATAATAATATAATTACTCCTTTTTATTTCGAGCTTTTTAATTAATATATTACGCTCCTTATTATAATATTATTTCCACCCCGTTATTATAATAAAAGGTATTCCTAATATTATTTTTAACGCCCCTTTTCGATTTTCTTTTAATATAAAAAAGTTCTATATAATATATTTAGGTTTTAAAAAAACGTGCACCCATTATTATATAATTAAGGTTAAATTGGTTTTTTGGCCATTATAATCGGAAAACACAACTCGCGTTTAATAAACCTTAAAGCCGTATTCCTAAACGTAGGTTTATTTTAAAATATTGGTTTTCGCGCTTATATTTATAATAACCCTGGCCAGCCTATTTTTTAGCCCTTTTATACGTATTAATAAGCACGGGCTCGGGTAAAGGAAAAAGGGGATTATTAAAGGGATTAATATTAATGGATTAGGAATATTAATTAAATAAAAGATTACCTTTTCTCCTTTTAATATTACCGCTTTTAGGCCTCCTGGCAGGCTTATAAATAAAACCTTAAAGTTTATACGCTTATATTATTAATATAATTAAATACGTATAAGGTTTATAAATTTTAATTTCTCCGGGGGTATATTATTAATAAAGCGTATTTTTATTTTAACCACCTGGTAAATATTAGGCTTATTTAAAATTACCTATTAATATTCTTTTGGCTTTTTACCCTTATAAATAATTTCGTTAATAATTTCCTCCACCCTTATTTTACCTACCAATTTCTCTTATAAGGTTATCCTTATAAATTATAATATTTATAATACCTCCGCAATTATTAACCCGTAAGGCCTTTTTATAATTTTTATAAATTATTCTTTTATTATTTTTTAACAAATTAGGTCCGTAAATTTTAGGGGGTTTTTATACTTATTACCTAAGGGCGCCTTTTTTTCCTCTTATATATTACGTTTTATTTTCTCCTTTATCGCGCCCAATACTTTTTCGTGGCCAGGATCCTTCTCCTTTCCTTTGGCGCTTTCTTTTTCCCTAACCGCTTTAATCTTATTTTTTACTTTTATTTTTTTTAAAGGCCTGCCTTATTCTTTTTTAATTTCTTCCTAATTATAATTAAAAACCGATTACGCTATTTTATTATAAATATTAATAATAAAGGTTTCCGTTATTATTTCCGCTTTTATATTTTCCCAGCTTTCTTATAAATACTCCTTAATCGTTATTACCTTATTTTTTATTATAATAAATAATTAATTATTTTAAACACCATTATTCCTGGGGATTTTATAAACCTCGTTGGTTAAATTTATTTATGGCTGGTATATTTAAGGTACCTGGTCCTTTTTATTAATTAGGCCAGGCGTATTTTTTAAAAACCAGGGGTTTTTTATAATTATATTTTAGGCTTTTTATACTTAATCGTATTTATTTTTAGGCACCTTTTTTTATTTATAATACCATAAAAATATTATTTTTATTAATACTCCTTTTATAATTATATTATTAAATATTTTAATAGGCCAGGTATTATATTTATTTTTTTTAAAATCCTATCCTGGTATTTAATAAAAGGGGTATTTATAAAAAACTCCATTAATTCGATTTTAAATATTCCATATATAATTATATAATATATAATTATTTTTTAAGCATTAATAATATTTTATTATTTTGGTTTAATATTGGGGCCTTTTATTAAAACTGGTTATTAATATAAAAAATACTTATACCTTTAAAATTTCCAAAAGGGTTATACTGGTTTTTTAAGGAAATTCGGCCTAAATATAATAAAATCCTTATATATAATCCCGTCCAATTTAATAAATTTAATTAAAATTATACTTATAATAATTTTCGTATTAAGGTTTATTTTCCCTAATTTTACCATTATTTAATACCAGCTTTACTTTTTCGCCTATTTTTTAATTTAATAATGTATATATATTAGCCACGCTTAAAGCATTTAGCTTTTTAATTAGGTTTTTTTTAATTATTTTAAGCAAAATTAATCGGTTAATAGGTATTTTATCGCTTTCTTATAGTCGGAGCGCGGGCGGTAAATCGCGGGGGTCGGTCTGGTTCCTTTAGGCCATTTTGGCCAAATTATATTGATTGGCTTATTAAAATTAGGGATCGATAAAATTACGCATGGCTTTCTTAATACGGGCGGTGGTCCCTTTTTCTTTTTATTAAAACTTATTTCCGAATAGCTTTATCGTTTTCTTACGCTAATTTAAAAACGCTTTAAGCTTTTAAAGAAATTCCTTATAAATTCCGAGGCATAAATTATTATTTATAATCCTTATTAAATTATATAATTAAGCCTATAATATATTATCGAAGGCGTTTAAAAACGCGTTTAATAAAATAATATTATTAATATAACCCGTATGGTTTTTCTTATATTAAGCGAGCCGGCATTTTTACCCCGCAATATATAATTATTATTAATTAATATTTTTTATAGGCCAGTTTTAATAGGTAAAACGCTCCAGGTTTACCATATTACGGCCTTCCTGGAAAATATCCCTATTTACGAATTCCGTTTTTAGGGCCTTTTTCGCTTTAATTTATATTTTTCCTATAGTAAGCGATTCGATTAATTCGGTATAGGTGCTTATATAATATTATATAATATAATCTATTTTCTACGCATTACTTATAAATACTGCCTATTTAAATATTCGATTTAATTAATATATATATTAGGAAATATTATTTCCTTTAAATATTACGCTCCCTTATATATTAGGGAGCGGTAACGGTAATCGGACCATAATATACTGGTTTATTTTATAGGGATTATATTAACCAGCATTAAATATTATTTTTACGGACTGGCCGGGGAATAGTATTTGTTTTATCCCTTAAAATATCGGAAAAATATTCGTATTATATTTTGCCCGGGGCATTAGTATAATAAAAGTTTTTAATAATAGGATTTTAAATAAGGGAGGGTTAGGAGGCGATCGCTCGGCTTCTCGTTTACGTGGTAAGGTTTAAGCTTCGTTGGCGCTTTCGGGTATTTCTGCTTTCGAAAATCGTTTTTAGGCCTAAGGCCTATTTATAAGACGTTTCTTACCTTCCTTTACCGTAATAGTATTCTGGTAAAAAAGCCTTCGCCGCGCCTTACCTTAAAAATATAATATAATAAATTTAAATGGTGGAATAACTTTTTAAAAAATAAAATAATTTATAAAAGATTAAAAAAATTATAGGAATTAGGATTTAAACAGGTTTTTTTTTTAAAGGGTAATGCAGTACAGGATTATTCTTCCTTAGCCCTAGGCTTAAGAATTATAAACGGTCCCTTAAAATTAAGGATAATGGTAATGGTAATACTTTTTAAACCTTTTAAGCGTAATTATGGGATTTTTATAATTCGAAATAAGGAACCTATATAATTTTTTTAATAATTACCTTCCCATCTTCCGGGTATTAGTATTATCCTTCCGGGGCCCTAATAGGTCCTGTCCCTTGTGTCCCGCGCCTCGCGCTAAAAAATCTTAAGCTTTATAGGTATACCGTTTTACCGTTTTTTTTAATCGTCTTATCCTTTATTATTAATTAATCCGTTCCTGGTAATTATTAATTTACCGGCTTTTTATAAGGCCGGGCGTAATATTGGCTAGTTTATTTAGGCTAAAAGGCCTCGCCTTACTTTCCCCTAAGCTTTAAACCTTCCATAATTTCCTTACCGTATATTTATCCCCCCCTTTGGCCGCTTTTTTAGGTAAAGGAGATTGGGCGCCCTCGGAGGGGGTGGGGAATTAACCATGGTTTTATAAGTGGGAGCCTAAAAGTCTGGCGTTTATAAATTATTATAATCGCCACGTTTTCCTTTAATTACGGTCCGATTATAATAAAGCGTGGGACCCCTAAACTTTTCCCAAATAAGTTTAATTTTCGAAATCTCTTTTTTCTTTTTTCTGGTAAGGCCTATATAGGATTACCCTTATACCAGATTTTTTAGGAAGGGATCGACCTTAATTTGGACGGGTAATTTATATTCTTTTAAGCCTTTTAAGGAATATTTCCCCTGGTATCCGCAGGATCGGGCACGGGGTTTAATATTAATAATAATAAAAATAAAACTTAATTTAAAAAACGGTGGGGGTTAGGCCTTTATTCGAAAAACGACTTAATAATTATAAAAAACGGTATCCATTTTCCCTTATATTTTAAAGCGCTTAATAGCTTTAATCCTTTCTTTTTTTTATACCCTTTAAGGAGCGGCAAAAATACTTTATAATTCTTATTTTTTACTTACGGGGTTTTAACCGGGATTATACAAATCGTCCTTCCGTTATATAATTTTTAAAATTCTTCGTAACCGTAATAAACCCCTATAAATTAAGTCCGGTTATTATATATTTTCTTTTATTTATAAGTAAAATATTAATATTATTTAATTCTGCCTGCTTTTTCCCAAATCGGTTTAAAATACCTCCGTAATCTATACCTTAATATTATTATCCCCTTAACCGGAATTATATAAATTATCCCTCCGCCATATAATTTTTAGGATTTTTTTTATAATCGTAGGTAAAATTATAATACGGGCCAGTTTAAGGGCGCCTTATTTAACCCTTAAGCTTTCGCGGTAACTTTAACCAGCCCTAATTATCCCTTTTTTTAAAAACTTTTTTTAATAATATAAGGGCATTTTTATTACTTTTCCCTTTATTTTAAATTTAACCGGAATTATATAAATCGCCCCTCCGCCACGTAATTTTTGGGATTCTTTATAACCGTAATACCCTCGGAGTTTAAGCTAGGCTTATAAGAATATTCCTTTTATTTAAAAATAGGATTATAATCCTGCTTTTCTTTATACGCTTTAATACTTTTAATAATCCCTTCTTTTATTCCTTTTATAACCGAATAAATAAAGGCTTTTTCGTTATATTACGTTTTAATTTTACACCGGATTTCCGTAATATAATGGGGGTTTAATTATTTATTAATCTTTATTATTTTATTTATAAAGGTATAATAGGGGTGTATAATTTTGCTTAATACTCGAAGCCTAATCCCTTTTTAACCTTTTTATTATAATTATATACGCGTTTTTAACCGGTACCGGGCCTATTCCGGAATCGAATTCCCGTTATTTAACTTTAACCCTTATAGGTTTATAATACTGCCAGGGTAATCCTATGGCGCCGTAAAATTTCCGCATTATTTTTTTATTTTAAAAATATATTCCTTAATTCCTCCGTAATAATAAATCGTTTAAAATATAAATAATTAGGTTCCGAAAGGCTTTTAAGCTTTATATATTATACAGGTCTGCCTAGCTTTACCTATTATTACCCCTAATTTATTATGCTTATTTTATTCTAAGGGTAATTAATTCTTAGCCGAATATTATGCTTTCGCCATTATGGGAAAAAAACTGCCCCTCTTAAAAAGTATAATTTACGCGATTTTTTAGGTTTTTATAACGCAGTATATTGGTCGGTTTTTAGTTTTATTATAATATAAGTATCCGTTTCCGCTTTTCGTAGTATAAATATTATAAACTTTTTACCGGTATACCGTAAAAGGGTTTTTTTATTTTAACGCGGTAATTTCCGCGGATTTTTATTTATACTTATTAATATAATTCCGTATAGTATTATTCCCTAATTATAATTATTAATTTAAATTAATTAAAGGGAAAAAATGGTAAAGGAATTCCTTAAATTTTAATCCTAAAAAACGCAGGCTTATTATTAAGATTTAAGTTCGTAAATCCTGGTTAAACCTTTAGAAAATATAATAGGGAATAAATTAAATAATCTCGCTATATAATCGGTATTTAAAACCAAATTATTTGGTTTGGTTAAACCTTTAATTATTTATTTAAAAGCGGTAATATTTTAAAAAATATGGAATAATCCTGTATAGGATTATTCCTAAACGATAATATAATATTTGGGGGAAAATATGATGTATTAAATATTAATTATATCTCCATAATTAAGTTTCTGCCGCCATGGTTTATTACCCTTCCAAAAGTCCTATAAATCCCGGGGGTCCTTTTGGCTTTTTATATAATCCTGTACAAGATTATTTTAGGGCTTTAAACTAGTTATTTAAGTAATCGCGCCGGGCGCCGGTCTTTGGTATAAATGCAGCGGGGGATACCTCCGGCACCGCTATAATATTACCCCTAATTTTAATTAAAATTAATTACTCCCCAAAGGTAAGGCGTATTATTATTAAAATAAACGTATTAGGAACCGAATGGGAAGTATGGATTGGCCAAAAGAGGGAAGGGAAGGTTTTAATGGTAAGGTACGAGTTTGGCTATTAAAAAAAAGCCGAAGAAATATATTATTCGGCCAAGCTGGAATATAAGGGGCTGCTTATAGTTTTAAAACGATTACGGAATTACCTATACGGCGCGTATTTTACCCTTAAAATAAATACGGTTAATATAATATATTAATTTAATAATAATATTATTAATTTATCCGGAGTATTTATTATTAAATAAATTATATTAATACGGTAATTCGATTTTAATATAAAGCATATATTAGGAAATAAAAATATTATGGTAAATGTATTATTACGCAAACCCCTAAAACCTTTAAATAAGAAAAATAATAAATTAAAGGAAAATATTAAAGATTTTATTAATACGCAGTTATACGTGTTTAAGGTTATATAAAATTAAAGGAATATTAAAATTTTAGGAGGAGAAATATAAAGTAATAAATCCCGAAAAATAACGTATTTTTTTATTATTTTAAAAAAACCGAGCGATATTTTTTATAAGTTATTTTTTTATTAAAAAAGAAAGGCTTTAAATTATTTAATAAAGGACCAAAAGCTTTGGCGCAAAACCTTAAGGGGTAAATTATAATTATAATTAATAATTAATAATAATTAAACCCGGAAATATATTATTTAAAATAATTATATTTACGAAGGGTATAAAAAACGGAATATTATATTTAATTTTATTATTTAATATTATTATTAAAAAGTATAATAAAAGTAGGTATAGGAAGTATTAAGAATTTGCCTAATTTATTAAAAGCGAAATCCTTAAAGGCCTAAAATACCGCTAAAGATTTTTAATTTTATTTTAACCCCCTTTTTTAAGGTTTCGCTCGATATTTTTTAAATACCATTAAAAAAAGGGTATATTTATATTATATAGATTAAATATAATTTAATAGGATAAATTAAAGGGCGATTATTATAAAAAGCCACCGCAGGGTAAATGGTTAATTTCGTTTAATAAAATATAATTTATAAATATGGAATATATGGGAAATTGGTAATTAATAAAGGATTAAAAAACCGAGGGTTTTTGGATAAGCTTATAAAGCGAATAGGCCTGGCCAAGATTACGGTATCGGCGTATAATTTATAATTATAAGGGGGAATAAAATATTATTATTTAAATATTAAGGACGCGTTATTAAAATTAGGCGGTAATTAGATTAATACGTACCCAGGGGTATTAATAGCGTAAAGAATTATAATAAACCAAATTATAGGATTCTCCCTATACGTATTATTATACGGTTAAAAAATGGTCACCCCTATTAAAATGGCGTTTCCTATTTGGAGAATAATTAATTAAAAAAGTAATATACCGTACGCGGACTTTTTAATGGAAAGGAGCCGGGTAATAAAACGGAAAAAAACGGACTTGGCGGAGGTAGCCCGAATCCTATAATAAAATAGGGAAACCAGGGCCAAATACGTGGATAAAAAGAATAGCGGGAAAATAAGGAAAATCCTATTAAAAAAAGGGGATTTAATATTACAATAAATACCAATTATAAGGGTTAGGAGTATAAAGGATAAATAAAACCCTTAATGGATAAAACCCTATATTATTTATAAGCTTTTAAATAAAAGAAAAACGGTGCAGTTTAAAAAACCTTATAAAGGGAGCCCTCCCTTTAAGCGTATAATCGGGAATAATAAGGTTAAAAAATTTATTTAAAAAAACGGATGATAAAATAAGCCGGCAGGAATTAATAATAATACCTGGAAAAAATGGGAACCTTATTTAAAATAAAATAATAAATTGGGAAAGGATTATATAGGATTAAGTAATAAGGAGGATAATTTAAAAGGTTATATTAGAAATAATATATTAAAAGATTTGGATAAGGATTAATACCGAATGGTAATATTTTATAATAATAATTAGGAGGAAAAAAATAATTTAGCCGAACGTATTATTATAATATTACGGCCAATAAAACCACGTAATATAAAAGAATTAAAAAATAAAGAGCGGGAATCGGGAAAAGTACCTTTTTTAAGAATAACGAAAAAAATACGATTTTAAATCCTTATAATAACCACGGAAAAATTCGGTAATATTTCTTTTATAAAGGAATAAAGCTGTATAATATTATAAGATTTTTAAAGGAATTACCATATAAAAAAAAATTCCCCTTTTTTTATATCCCCTCCCTTATTTAATAATAAGCCTTAATTAATTTAAAACCAAATATTATAAAAAAACCTAATAAAAACCATATATTTAAAATTTTATTAATAACCCGAAATATATATATGTATATAAAAAAAGAACCATATCCCCTTATCCAAAAATTTGGAAGGGAATATTTTTACGCTTTTTTTTTTCCGTTCCCATACCATACCGAATGGCCTTATTTTAAATTATTTATAAATGGTAATTAAAAATAATTTCCCAATTTTAGGAGAAGGTTACCCGTTTAAGTTTTAATTTATTCGTTTAAATTTACGGAAAAAAAAGGGCGGGATCCCTATTTAAAGGGTTATATATAAGAGTAAAAATTACTTTATGGGAAAAACTTAATTTTTTATATTAAAGGACGCCATTAAATAATCCTATATAATATAATTTTTATTCTAATAATAATAAAAGGATTAATCGCGGAATAAAGAAATTATGGTTTAATTTTAAAAAATTTATAATATCCCTTATTCCTTGCGAGAGCGTAAACCCTTATAATAAGCAGGAGCCTAAAAGGCCGCCGCGCCATTACCGTTATTTTCTTTAAAAGTTTTACCTCGGCCACCCCTTTAATTATAAACATTAAAAGAACTAGACCCTTATACCGGCTGTATAAAAGGCCTGGTTAGGCCGGGAATATTTTCAGCCCTTAAATTTAAAACGTTTATAATTTTTAAAAAATTAGGGCCGCCAAAAATAATTTCGAAATAATTCTTTTAATATTTAATATTCTATTTTTATACCGTATTATTAAATAATTTTTCGATACGGAACTTTTTATAAGGGGTATAACCGTTATAAAAAGAATCGGAATTCGAAATTAATATATATTTTTAAGGCCTTTATTTTAGGTTATATAAATCTTACTAAACCAAAGGTAATTATTATATTTATTCCCGGTATATTTAAAAACGGAAATATATTTAAAAAGGGGGAATATATAATAAACGAAAATATTAGGCTTTTAGCCTTAAAAATAACTCGCCTACACGGAGGTATAATACTTATAAGGGTTTTTATTTATTATACCCTTAAATTATACGGCCAGTGTTTATTAATAATAAAAGTAAAAAAAGGAATACAAATCATTTATAATTTGCCCTAGGAAGCTTTTATATAGGATGGGAATAATAATAAGCCGATTAACCCTTTTATATAATATAAGGGCCAGGCTGGTAATCTTAAAAAGGGTTTTAAATATATCCAGATTAATATATATAACCATATAAATATAATTTAAAGGAGGGTCCCTAAATAGGCCAAATTAAAAATAACGAAGAATATTTTAAAAAAGTAATAATAATTAATTTTCTTTAACCCTAGGAAATAAGAATAAAAAGGGTGCGAAGGTAAAATAAACCTTATAAACGAAATTGGAAACCGGTTTAAACCGGGTCCTTTTAATAAGGCTTAAAAATAACCTCGGCGGAAGAATACCAAGCTGGAAGGTTTAAACGGTATTATACTTAAAAGGTATTTTAACCCTAAAAACCGTAACCGTGCGCTGGGGTGGTTAATTTAAAGGGATTAAATTAAAGGAAAAAGTAAAAAAGAATTTTTTAAATAAACCCTGGAAAAAAAGGCCCGGGCTGGTTTATTATATAAGGTTAAATTAATAAAAGGTATAAGGTAATAAGGGAGAAAAAGGGAGCTAAGTAAAGCCGCTAGAATTAATGGTTAGGTCCTAAAGTATTTAATTAATACGGCCTTACGGCCTAACCGGTAAAGGAAAAGGAGTAGGAATAATTACCAGGAAAATTAAAATTAAATAACCTTATATAAAATTAATAATTTGGAAAAAATATATTTAAAAAAGGGCTTTGGGTAATAATAAAAGTGGTGTTAATTAAAAGGGCCGCCTAATTATAAGTAAAACGCTTAATAATCCAAATACGGTTTCTTATAATATAAGCCCCGGGCCTTTTTATAAAAAAAAAAAAAGTGTAAAAATAAGGGAAAGTAAAGGTTATATAATAAGGTATAGGAAAAAAAAAAGGCTGGCTTATAAGTATAATAGGTTTAAAAAAACCAGGAAGTTTATTAGCCGTTGGTAAACGCTAAATAAAAGCCAAAAGATTAGGGAGCCCCTTATAAGCCTCCTTATTATTACTTTGGTTTAAATGGGATATATTTTAAAAGGATTAAAAAATAAATTAAAAAAAGGGGGTAATAAAGGGAGCGAGTATTTAAGGGAAAAAGGGCTTAAAGGAAGGGAAAAAAGCAAGGAATATATAAAAAAAAGAGTATTATAGGGAGAAGAAAGGCACCGATAAAAAGTATATAGGAGGAAGGATTATCGAAGGTATAGGAGAAAAGAAAGGGAAAAGAATTAGGCCAAAAATATTTATATAATTATCCGATTAAAAATGGGAGGCCTATTAATAATTATAAAAATTATAAGAATTATAAGGGTAATAGGGTAAAAGGGTAATAATAAGAACGCTTAAAAAAACACCTATTTATTTAAAAAAATACCACCGTTTACTTAAAACCCGCCAGTATATTTAAGCCTTATAGGTATAAATACCCCCTTTTTTCCCCCCATATTTCCTTAATTTTTTCCAACCATATTATTTCCCAGCCTTAAATCTTTATGGTATAATCCTATTTAATTTATTTTTTATTTTAATTTAATTCCTTATTTTTAAATTCCCTTATCCTTTAAAAGCTTATATTACCCTTAGCCTAACCCCCGATATTTGGTGCCTTTTTAGCCTTTTTAATCTAAAAACTTTAATCCAAACATACCTTTTATTTTTTATTATTACCTAATAAAGTAAAAAAGCCCTAAGTAGTATTATTTTAATAATAAAAAATTATACCTTCGAAGGGTTAAGGTTAAAAAATAAAACCAGCGCTTAAATATTTAAATATTAATCGGAGTTTTTATTTAAATTATCCCGAAAGGTGATTTTTTATATAAAAGCCCTTATTAAATTTTAGCGCTTATATAAAAACCAGGCCCATTAAGGAGGGCCAATCCCCTTATATATTTTATATATAAATAACCCAAAGCTTAAAAAAATTGCCTAAAGAAATATAAGCGTAATTATTAGGGATATGCTTAATTTTATTAACCGCCATAAAAATAACCGTTTCCGTTAATGGTTTCGAAGGCCTATTACCATTAAAGCGTTTTTTATAAATATTTGGGTATATATATATAATATTATTAAATTATTAAAATACAACCAACCTTTTTCCCATTAATAATTAATTGCCTATAAGGATTACCTCGAAATATATAATGGGGTAAATAATATTAAGTTTATAATTGCGGATTTTAAATCTTTAAAGGGGCTTAAAAATATACCAATTATTAAAAACCAGGCAGCCCTTATAATTCCCTTATAATACCCGTTTTTTAAAAATTATAATTTACTTAATATAATAAAGGCAGGGGTTAATTTTATAATAAAGGGGTAAAAAAACCCGCGAATAATTTTTATTTAAAATTATTATAAGGGTATAATACTTATTATATTTATATTAAAAAATATAGGAAAGGATTTTAAAAGGTATATATGGGAGGTTTATATAAGGTTTTCGGCAATATTTTAAAATAAAACTAATAAGGGTATATTTAAAAAGTACGGCCTTTAGTCTAAGGTTTTCCTTATAATAATTATCTTTATATAAATTAGCCCCTTTTACCGATTTTAACACCTTATAATATTAAAAACGTTTAGGATTATAATTTATAAATAAAAAATAATATAAATTTATACGCGAATAAAAAGGGAGGTTTATATTAATAAAAAGGCCCTTATATTTTAGGAGCTAAAGAATAATGAAAAAAGATTATAATACCGCCTTCGAAAGTTAAAATTAGGCATAAAAGAAAAAGGGAAAAGGAATTATATATTATATCCCTTCGGGCCACCGCCTAATAATTATATAAGGTATTTTATAAATTAAATAAAGGTGTTTTATATAAATTATTTAAGGTTTATAATAGGCCTTAATTTATTAAGGAATCTCCTTAAAATAGGGTGGTTATAAGAAAAAGTTGGCATTATTACCCGGCACGAGGTTTTTTTATATATGGTAATAAAAAGTAACGATCCTTAGGGTTATTTGGTTAATAATAAAAAGTGGCAAAGCCTAAATACGAATATAAATATTACCGGAATACGTTCCTATATATTTAATATTCGTATGGGCCTTAGGCCTTTTTTAATACGCCTTAAGCTTCTTAATATTAGGGTAAATTTTATAATTTATAAAGGGGTAAACCCGTTTAATTTTTATACGGAAAACCAGGAGAATATAATAAAATTAAAATTAGGAAATAATATAAATTCGAACTTTATTTATATAATTAATCCTATATACCAAAGGCGGAGGGGCTAGGTGGTCTCGGAAAAAAAAGGGGGTAATAACCGCTTTTATAAATCTTCTAAGGGAAAATACATATTACCGGGATAAAAGCCTAATTTATTAAAATTATTTAAATTACCATTATATACCCCTTCCCTTTTTTTTTTACCCTTTGTATATTTTATTATACGCGTACCCCCCATTAATTATTAATTACTACCCTTATTTTCACCCTTAAAAATAACCTCGTTTTTTTTACGCGTAACTTTTACCTTTAAACAATTACCATAATCCTAACTCCCCTTATATATTAATTAATATTGGTGGGTATATAAAAAATAATATAGGCCGCTTTTTAATATTAAGGTAAATAATAATTTCGAAATATTTAAAAAAAAGATTATTAAAAAACCTTTACGCCGTTTATTAATAAAAGAAAGGGCCCACCGGCCGAAAAACCCTAGGTTTTATTTTATTTAATATTATTTACCCCGTCCCGGACCTAATATATAGCCTACCTATACCGAGAATTTCCCGGGGTGGGTTATTATTAAAAAAAATATTAAGCGAAAGGTTGCGGAAAAGAAGAAAAGGAAGGAAGCTTAAAAAAGGGAGGCGGCGAAAGCGAGAAATACGGCCTATAATATTAAGCATGGCCAGCGCCGCCGATTTAAAAAAATTAAAAGGGCTCCTTAAATTTAATTAGCACTTAATTATATAAAAAGGGGGGATAAATGTTTTATTTTTTATTTTATAAATTATTCGGAGTAAAGTTTAAATATTATTAATTAAAATAAACCCTCCGGGGAAAATAAAGGTTAGGGTATAATAAAATTTATAAAAATAAAGCTATATAACCTTATTTAATTATAATAAAATAAAAAAGGGAACCCGTAATTATTATAAAAAAATAATTAATAATATATAAAGAATAAAAAAGCGGATAAATTGGTAATATTAATAAAAACCAAGAAACCTTTTTTAAAGTTTTTCGGACCGCGGGGCGCGGTTTTTTATTATAAATTAGTAAAATATAATGGTACCGGAAATATTCCCCGTTATATTTATACCAAAAACCGGCGCCCGGTATAATTATTTAAATAATTAATTTAAAGCCTTAAAATAATCCTATATAGGATTATATAAAAAACCAAAAGGACCCCCGGGATTTATGGGATTTTTAAAAGGGTAATAAACCATAGCGGTAAAAATTTAATTATAAAAATATAATTATTATTTAATATATTATATTTTCCCCTAAATATTATATTATTATTTAAAAATAATCCTGTATAGGATTATTTTATATTTTTTAAAGTATTACCGCTCTTAAATAAATAATTGGAGGTTTAATTAAACCAAACAGCTTGGTTTTAAACACCGACCATGCAGCGAGGTTATCAGACCTATACCCCGCTATAATACCTTTTATTTTTTATTTTTGCCCAATAGAATAAAAAAGCCCTAAATAATATTATTTTAATAATGGGAGATTATACCTTCGAAGGGTTAAGGCTAAAAAATAAAACCAGCGTTTAAATGCCTGGATATTAATTGGAGTTTTTATTTAAATTATCCCGAAAGGTAATTTTTTATATAAAAGCCCTTATTAAACCCCAGCGCCTATACAGAAACCAGGCCCGCTAAGGAGGGCCAATCCCCTTATATATCTTATATATAAATAACCCAAAGTTTAAAAAAATTGCCCAAAGGAATATAAGCGTAATTATTAGGAATATGCTTAACCTTATTAACCGCCATAAGAACGACCGCTTCCGCCAACGGCTTCGAAGGCCCATTACCATTAAAGCGTTTTTTATAAACATTTGGGCATATATATATAACGTTATTAAATTATTAAAATATAATTAATCTTTTTCCCATTAATAATTAATTATCTATAAGGATTACCTTAAAATATATAACGGGGTAAATAATATTAGGTTTATAATTGCGGATTTTAAATCTTTAAAGGGGCCTAAAAATATACCAACCATTAAAGATTAGGCGGCCCTTATAATTCCCCTACAGCACCCGTTTTTTAAAAATTATAATCTGCTTAATATAATAAAGGTAAAGGTTAACCTTATAATAAAAGGATAAAAAAACCCGCGAATAATTTTTATTTAAAATTGCCCAAGGGGTATAATGCTTATTATATTCGCACTAAAGAATATAGGAGAGAATTTTAAAAGGTATATATAGGAGGCTTGTATAAGGTTTTCGGCGATACTTTAAAATAAAGCCAATAGGGGTATATTTAAAAAGTACGGCCTCCGGCCTAAGGTCCTTTTTATAATTATTATTTTTATATAAATTAGCCCCTTTTACCGATCTTAGTACCTTATAATATTAAAAACGCTTAGAATTATAATTTATAAGTAAAAAATAATATGGATTTATACGCGAATAAAAAGGGAGGTTTACGTTAATAAAAAGGCCTTTATACTTTAAAAATTAAAGGATAATGGAAAAAGGTTATGGTACCGCCTTTGAAAATTAAAATTAAGCATAAGGGGAAAAGGGAAAAGGAACCATATATTATATTCCTTCGGGCCACCGCCTAATAATTATATAAGGTACTTTATAAATTAGGTAAAGGTATTTTATATAAATTATTTAAGGTTTATAATAGGCCTTAATTTATTAAGGAATCTTTTTAAAATAAGGTGGTTATAAGGGAAAATTAGCGCTATTATTCGGGATAAGGTCTTTTTATATATAATAACGGGAGGTAATAATCCTTAGAATTATTTGGTTAATAATAAGAAATAATAAAACTTAAATATAAATATAAATATTACCGGGATATATTCCTATATATTTAATATTCGTATAAACCTTAGGCCTTTTTTAATACGCCTTAAACTCCTTAATATTAGGGTAAATTCCATAATTTATAAAGGGGTAAACCCGTTTAACTTTTATACGAAAAATTAAAAGGATATAATAAAATTAAAATCGGGAAATAATATAAATTCGGATTTTATTTATATAATTAATCCTATACACCGAAGGCGAAGGGGCCAGGTGGCCTCGGAAAAAAAAGGGGGCAATAACCGCCCTTATAAATTTTTTAGGGGAAAACATATATTACCGGAATAAAAGCCTAATTCGTTAAAATTATTTAAATTATTATTACGCACCCCTTTTCTTTTTTCTTTACCCTTTACACACTTTATTACGCACGTACCCCCCCTAATTATTAATCGCTACCCTTATCCCCACCCTTAAAAATAACCTCGTTTTCCCCACGTATAACTTTTACCCTTAAATAATTACCATAATCCCAACTCCCTTTATATATTAATTAATATTGGTGGGTATATAAAAAATAATATAGGCCGCTTTTTAATATTAAGGTGGATAATAATTTCGAAATATTTAAGGAGAAAATTATTAAGAAGTTTTTATACTGTTTATTAATAAAAAGAAAGGCCCACCGGCCGGAAAACCCTAGGTCTTATTTCGTTTAATGCCATTTACCCCGTCCCGGATTTAATATATAGCCTATTTATACCGAGAATTTCCCAGGGTGGGCTATTATTAAAAGGAATATTAAGCGAAAGATTACGGAGGAAAAGGAGAGAAAGGAAGCTTAAAAAAGGAAGGCGGTTAAAGTAAAAAATACGGTTTATAATACTAAGTATGGCCAGCGCCGCCGATTTAAAAGGATTAAAAGGGCCCCTTAAGCTCGATTAGCTCCTAATTATATAAAAAGGGGGGATAAATGTTTTATTTTTTATTTTATAAATCGTTTAAAATAAAGCTTAAATACCATTA
>JAKWBI020000648.1:0-25933 GCA_022664585.2 Zalerion maritima | reverse complement strand
CCCCCCCCCCCCCCCCCCCCCCCCCCCCCCCCCCCCCCCCCCCCCCCCCCCCCCCCCCCCCCCCCCCCCCACACTTGCCAAGACTCCGGCAGTCCAGCAGCTCCATTTTATAAGTTTGTGGGGTTTCCCCATCTGTGCTTCATCCTTTCCCCGTGTGGGTCAGTCCTCGGTCTCTGGGACTCGCCGCATCTCCAATGGTCCGTCATCGTCGCTTATCCCAGGCCCCGTCTGTACATAATTATCCTTGACAAATGGCCGCCATCGAGGTCACGGCAGACGTTGCCATCGCCCTCGCGATGGCGGCCTTCATGGCGGTCGCCATTTACAACGTCCTCGAGCTCACCGTCATCCTGTTTTCCCTCTTCAAGCGCAGATCGGGCCTTTATTTCTGGAGCTTCTTCCTCTCCACCTGGGGCATCTTCTTCCACACGCTCGGCTTCCTCACCTCCGTCTTTGGCATCATCGAAAGCGCCATAGGGTGGATGACCATCGCTGTCTTCGGCTGGATCCCCATGGTCACCGGCCAGTCCCTCGTCCTCTACTCCCGCTTGCATCTCGTGGAGGAAAACCCGCTGGTCCTGCGCATGGTCCTCGGCATGATCATAACGAACGTTTTTGTCTGCCACATTCCCATCATCATTATCGCCTACTCGGGTGCGCTTGCCGCAGATTCTGCCCCTTATGATGCCGCGTACGTCGTGTACGAGAAGGTGCAGGTGACTCTTTTTTTCATGCAGGAAGTTATCATTTCCGGCCTGTATGTATGGAACGTCCACAAATCCAAACACGTGCTTGGATTTCTTCACGGCGCCGAGTTTGGGAAGACCCTGCGCCATCTGACGGTCGTGAACGTGGTGGTCATCCTCCTCGACGTCACCGTCCTCGTGCTTGAATATAAGGGCCTGTATAATATGCAAAACGTCATCAAGGGCGCGGTTTATTCTGTCAAGCTCAAGCTGGAATTCACAGTCCTCAACAACCTCGTCAACCTCATCAAGGGAGGGACCACGACCCCAAGCGGAAACACCGGCGCCGTCCATTCGCAGTCTCATCGGTACGCAGCAGGCTCTGCGGATCGCGGCGAAGATATAAGCCTGGGCGAGGCCGGAAAGAGCAGAATATCGACGCACCAGCGCGCGGGCTCGGGTAATGGCAACAAGGGCTATCAACGGACGAGCGAGGCGGCGGCAGACGACAAGGCGGCCATCAACAAGTCAAATGAAAGTATCGATGCAGTAGTGATCGAAGTGGAAGTCCTCCCTTCTTGTTCGTCGCAGGATGGATTCGCGAGGAGAGCATTTTGACAAGAGCCGGGCTGGGGTTTTATGAAAGAGATATTATGTTGTCTACATACTCGCATAGCTAATACTGTACCATATTACTCTCCGAAACGACAGGTGCAATAGCACTCTGTCTGGATGAGACAGCATTTGCCCATTCTTCTCGTGGACCCGTCTGTGAATATGTAGGTGGATGTTTTGCCGGCGTCCGAAGCCTTTCGGGGGGGCTTATAGCGCTTTGTGATTCGATTTGTGATTCGATTTGTGATTCGATTTGATATTTACTTCGGCACTTATAAGCTACGGCGATATGCAGAAGGGTTCGATCTTCTTTTTGCTATCGAGAGCCCGATGGATGCAAACCACCACTTCATGGCATGAATTGGAGGATTGTATCGAAATGCCTCTGCGAAGGGCCCAGATTGTGCGCATTCCCGGTAAGCTATGTGAATTCGTTTAAAACGAGCTGTCAGCAGGCTTCTGGTTCGCTTCTGCTTCAATTTACTACTGTACTGCCTTAGCAGTTTATAAGAACCATACTGGTGATCCGTATTCCATTTCTGGCGCTACCGTTGCCACGTGTAATCATCCCGCCGTTTCTAGTGAGAAGCTTTTCAGCCTCGTTAGCGTCAGGGCTGCTATTTTCCCTTTCGAAGTAGTACGGGCAACACAACAGGCCGCCAAGACTTGCCAGCCAACGGGATCTCGGCATCATGGCGGCTCGTCGGCCGAGCGCGGTGTCCCCAACTTGAAGTCCATCATCACAATATCCCACTCCGGTAGAGTTTAAAACCCCCATAGTAACATCGTACATGCGATTCAATACTAAAAGCTGTATTCAAGTGCGGCTAGCCTTACAAAGGTCATCCGCACTTGCATAAAACACACGCTATCGATGCCATCAACAGCTACATCAACATCGTCATCGCAACGCCTCCAGCCAATACCACCACCAAGCTCCCCCATCTGCGCCCCCCATCCCTCAGGCTAGCCCCCCCATCGCTCTCGTCTTCAGAACATGTGATGCTCGCCCCCCCCGCTCCAGTCTCATTCATCTTCTCCTCAAAGTCCTCGCAGCTGAGACCCCCCTGCTGCACTTTCCCCAGCCGTATCTCGATTGTCCCCGCCACCGTCTCCAGCTTCGGCATGCTGAGGTCCGTCAAGCTTTGCGCCTCGATAAACAAGTCTCCATTTATCTCTTTCAGCTCGGACGCAGAGAAAGACGTGAGCTGGTCGTTGGAATCCAGCTCCAGCCCCTCCACGTAGGCCAGGCTGTCTAGCGATATGCTGGCCAGGGATGGATTTCCTGACACGTGAACGACGCCTTCTACGCGCTCGAGGCTCGGGAGGGAAAGGGCGGTGAAGTTTTTGGTCATGGATGATATTGCGAGGTCCGCGGTGGCGTCGACGGATAGATAGTCGGTCGTCCCGGGCTCGCCGGAAAGTTTGATGGTCCTGAGCTTGGGCAGCTCAAGGGATGAAAGCTGGGAGAATCCCGCCACCGTGTCGGCTCGCTCGGGTCGGAACACACCACTAAACTGGATCAGATGGATTTCTATCTCTTCGAGCTCCGGGAACGAGGCCGTGGAGTTGGGATTGTCCAGTTCGATGGCCCCCGATTTCCTGAGAGACGGGAAGGAGATTGAGGCCGAAGGGCCGTTCTGGTATATGGCGAGGTAGCCGACCGTTTCAAGAGAAGGGAACTCGATGGCTGTCACGTTGGAGTTGTCGTGGATTTCTAGCAGAGTTACGTTGCGGAGGTTGTCGCCGCCGGTGATAACGCCCGAGTTGGCTACGACGTGGGCCGAGTCGTCGTCTTGAGGAGCCATGCGGTTCCACTCAAGGTGCAGCGCGTAAATAGTGGTGAATGGGGAGAGGTCCAGCTGCGTGGCTTTGGACGCGACGATGTTCATGTAGTGCGCCGTGATGCCTTCATCTTCACCATCATCCGCCAAGTCCACCTCTCCACCAACATCGAAGACGAAACCACGGAACCCATCATATCTCGTCCTGACGGAAGATAAATCCTTCAGCTGCGGCAACGACAGTTCGAATCGCTTAATCAGCGGCCCGTCGCGGTAGATATCGCTTCCGCCACTGTAGATGCCGTCTCTGGGGTTGACCTGAAAGCCGTACATCAACGAGTCGCGCGCGGAGATGCTGGTAAGGGTGTCGCTGTGGATGCGCAGCACGTCGTCCGAGTCGAAGGTGTCGTCGACGTATATTTGTCCGAATAGGGCGACGATGCCGCTCAGGTCGATGTCTGTGAAGCCCGAGAAGGTGATGCCGGCCAAGGTCCCGTTGAGGGTGAGATTGGGACATTGCGCGGCTATGTCGTCGCGGAACGAGTTGTATGATTCGGTGGTGTTGACGACGAGATTGGTGTCGTAGACGCAATTAGAGGTGGTGGTTTCTGGCGGTTACTTTGTAAGTATTGTTGGAAGGGTTGAGCTTGGAAACTTACGGCTGCGTGTGAGATGCGGCCATGATACTAGAAGCAATATTATGGCCGTTAGGCTAGGTGTAGCCAATGAGGACGGCATGCTGCGAAAGGTACGAGATGGCGAGTGCAGCACGTGGTATGCGTGGGGTGGCTTGCTCCTAATACTAGTTGCTTCCCGACCGTATATACGTAGGCAGTGCATCTGGACATCTTGTAATGGTCGCAAAAGAAAGAAAGAAAACAGGCGCAATATCACCAGTTGTCTGGCCTTCTATACAGCATGGCGCGGTCGCGCGTTCGGACATTCCGCCTTGTGGTAATGCAACGTTGGGCTGTTCCTGGATAAATGCAACGCGATTCCCACCAACGGGCTGGTGATCCTTTAGAAGAGATGCCAAGTCTCGGCAGCGAGCCGATTACCCGGCTGAGTATCTCGGCGACTCGCCCGATGTTCATTAGAGCATCCACATACGACTCCCAATTTGCATTTCCAACTGCCCCTTCTAAAACATCGCCCAGACCGTCGCCAGACCCCATTTGCCCATAGCTGGTTGCGCGACGGGGCTCCGTTAGGATTATCCCATACCTCGCACTAAAAGTTCGTCGCCATGGTCAAGCTCTGCTTCCATTTATCCTCCCAAGCACCGCAGTCAAAACCCTCGTTCACGTACAGGGCGATGCGCCCACCTACCTTGCGCAACTTGGGCATTTCGAGTTGCTCCATCCAGTAATCCATAAAAATGAGGTCGTCGTCCACACTCGCCAACTCGGGCGCCTCGAACCGTTCGAGTCGATTTCCCTCGACGTTCAAGCCGCCAACGGATACCAGCTTGCCGATGTCGACGTCCGACAGGTTGCTGTTGGACACGATATTCAGGTACCCCTCCACACTCTCCAGGGCTCCTAGGTCGAGACTCGTGAAATTGTCCGACGCACTGTAGATCGCCAAGGCCGCTTTCCTGGTTTCGTTCTGGGACGTCTGCGGCGTTCCCTCCGCCATCTTCACCGTCTTCAACTTGGGAAGCGCCAACGTCTCGGAGCCGCTAAACCAAACATGCATCTGCGATTTTGGATACGGATTGTCGATCCCACCCGCGCTGTCGACTGGCCCTATCACTACCTCTTCTAGCAGCGGAAGCGAGATGCTGTAGTTGCCAAGTTCGTCCTGGGGCCAGTTGCCGAAGTACATCGGGCCGGGAATGAAATCGACGGAGCGTAGCCCCATGTCCCTTACATCCACGAACTGGAAATAATTGAGCGACGGGAAGTTGATCTCCTTTATGTTCCTGCCATCGCGAATTTCCAACGTCTTGATACTTGCCAGCGTGTCGGACGAGACGACTCCCGCCGTCGTTGTGTTGGAGGCCTCCGACGGTCTCAGAAAGCAGGTGGAGATGGTAAGCTAGTCGATATGCGTGAACGGGGAGAGATCGAGATGGGTGACGTTCGCTCCGTAAATCGAAAGCTTGCCCGCCGTGATGTTTTCGGCACCAGTGTCGCCGCCGAAATCAAAATCGAGGCTTCGTAGGTTTGCCTTATAGGTCGCGAACCCAGTAAAGTTGGACATGTTGGGAAACGATAATTGCAGCTCATTCACCACTGGCCTAGACGAACCATCCTCCATATAGATAGCCGCATCCGTATAGTGCATGACGGAAGGCGTGTCGCTATGGACGCGCATCACGTTGTTTCCTTCAGTCCGGGGGCTGTACACACTCTGTAGTTCAACAATTCCGTAAATCTTCCCTATCCCGCTCAAATCGATATTTGAAATGTTGCTAAACGTCAGCCGGGAGCCTGATATTTCAAGGACCGGACATTTCGACGCGATGTTGTCTCGGAATGCGTCATATGATGTGTCGTTGACCGTGTAAAGATTAGGCAATGTAATTGTACAGTTTGGTGTTCCTAGCTGTACGTTAGGAGATGGGGCAGTGACACTACGGAACCTTGCCAAGTTCGCTTCGGAATTGAAGATTGATCATCGGTGTTGTATACTCACGGCCGATAATTAGCAAAGCTGATCCAGCCAGCAGGGCTATGTGTCGCAGTACGCTAGAAGAGCGAATGGCGGCTTTAGAATATCCCATTGGAGTACGGGATTGAACATGCGCGACGCAGCCGTCATGGAGGACGGACCACCTTGTTTTTGCGCCAGGCCATAGGGACCTTAGAATGGTTACTCGTTGCCTTGTAGCAGGCAAGCACAAGGGGTCGGTCAGCATCGGTAAAGCTGGTTCTTGGCGGCAAGAGTGCAGACACGACGGTCCAAAAGTAGAAGAGAACTTTGAACCTAGGGCCCGCCAAAAGACATGGAAAAGGGCCGCAATGCAGCCGCAGCAGGCAATGCAGGGGAGAAAAGGCAAAAGAAAAGCACCCCCGAGTTTTCATGATCCTTCAACCTGCAATTTTCCACTTCATGGCTGACGCCGCGTTGCAATTTAGACGCATTCTTTTACAACGGATATCTCGACTGTAGGGCACAGAAGTCAAAAAGCCTGTCGTAGTCTAAAATATCAGTAGAGGGGTCAAGGAGCATTTCACATGCGTGGAGACGAGGGACGGTATTTGTTCCGCTAGAAAATCCTGGTTCGATTGAAGCACAACAAAGACCGACTCTTAAATTGAACTCTGCTCTTGGCGGGCGGTTCCTTGCTGCCACCGAGCAGTCTAGGCAAAAAGAGGAGCAAGCCGCCAGGTATCTTCTAGACGACCTGAAGGACAAGTGCCAAGTGGGTATCCATGTATCCGGCTCCATTCCCCAACGCCAGCCTGCCCAGAACTCCAATTCGGACCATCCCATCCATCATGGAGCCTCGCCGTGCCGGCTTGTCACGGAGGGAGAACTTGGGAAGTCTTTATGTGGCAATGGTGACCTCGACCTCGACGCCGGCCTCGATGTTGACAATGATCTGCTTGACAACTTCGGTCGGAGCAGTCATGCTAGGGAGTGAAGAATTGGCTGTTAGTGGCAGTCCTGGCGACGATGAATGACGGAAATAGCAAGATAACATACTCGATGAGCCGCTTGTGGATGCGCATCTCGAACTTGTCCCAGGTCTTGGAACCCTCACCGCAAGGAGTCTTCCTTGTGGTGATCTTGAGGACCTTGGTGGGGAGACGGACAGGGCCGCGGACCTTGAGGTCCTTGGTCTTGGCGCGCTCGATGAGTTCGGTACAGACCTTCTCGAGGGCCTTGACCTTGCGGGAGGTGAGGGTGATGCGGATCTTGTGAGTCTTGGGAGCCTCAAAGTCCTCTCCCTTACCCTGCTTATTGTACGACATGTTGGGGGTGTTCCAAGGTGTGTTCCTCACGACTCGAACGTGGAAGTTGCGGCAAAGTGATGAAGAACGGTGGTGGTGATTGTTGTTGGTGTTGTGGAGGTGGGAAAGAGGAATCTCAAACTCTTGGCGGGAGACGATGCAGCAGAATATTGCAACTAAGTTTTCTGTGGGCGGATGCGGGCAGCAACAAAACTGATAAGGGTGTGGGAGGTTCCGATAAAGAAACTCTTGGCAAGCTGTGACCAGCGTGCCAGGCGGCTGTCAGGGCTTACGTCATCCCGGCACAGGTTGTGTCCGGCCTGACTCAAAGTGAACCAGGGCGCAGTATCCCAAGCGGCGAATGACTGCACCCAAACTTAATTAATATCCAATGCCCACTGGTCCGTATGGATGGGAAAACAGGCAGAATACAGCTGGCATGTAAGGTTTGGTGTTTGTCAACATTTCAAATATCGTACATAATTCATCTTTGAACGAACCCCCATGGAGCGGCAGTGGCTAGGCTTCTTTTCCTTTTTCCATCTCCTGGTGAGCAACTTTGTGTCGTGACGAATAAACTTGGCAGCAACATCAATCCATCTCAACACCCGACTGCCAGCCAGTCCCCCCCACCCGCCCAGCTGTGTATGTCTTCAGCCAATCAGGATCAGCTCGGCAACCAACATCGACATCAACCATCAGCCATGGCCTCAGACTCCCTTCCACCATTCGCTCCATTCCCCCCTATCGAGGTCATCCGCCAGCTGGATCCTCAAGAATGGCGGCAAACTCTTGCATCCTGGAACACTCTTGCAGCAGCTTACCTTGGCGCGGAGCAGAGCACACCACCATTCACTCGGTTTCTGATAGACTTTACCAGGGAAGCAGCTGCCGATATATCCGTCCTCACAACACCTGAGGGACCAGCGCTAGTCAGGCATTGCTTCCAGCTGTCGCAACAAATTCTCTCGTCAAAGACACCACCATCAGACCTCCTGGACTGGTCCTTCATCTTGGACCTATCAAAGCTATACCACAATGAGGAAGAACTGCCAGTCTTTCTTTGTGCCTTGCTGCAAAACCCCGAAGTCGGGGCCAGCTTGTCCACCCTGAAAAGATGGCTCATCAAAATCCTGGACGCTGGAATGGAAGGCGACATCCGTGCGGTGGAGAATCACCTTGCTCGCCTCAATAACTTGTTGCATGCGTCTCCAGACACCGCGGCTTTCTTCCTCGCGGGGAGCGATTTTGTCGACGGCTTGGTTAACTGCTACAAAATCATCAACCCACCCCTGCGCAAAACCATCATAGCCACCGCATATCTGTGCTTGGTCGGTCTCACTAAGGGCGACAATCCCAAGTTTGGCATGCTCACGGATCAGCTGTACTCCCTCAAGGTCGCCGCCGAACACCACAAAAATGGTCCCCTGAACGTGAACGATTCCATGGTGGCCGAGCTTGTCACCCAGTCACTGCTTCTCAAGACCATGCAGCAAAAGGCCGACGCCGCAGGCCCCTCGAAGCAGAGACTAACAACCGTCCTGAAGCAGCTTGAAAGCTTCGGAAAGCCAGGCGGCATGAGAAGACCTCAGACGGCGAGCAAGAGGTCGAAAAAAGGAAAGGGTGTGGCCTTGCAGGACTTCGAGGAGGTAGACGAGGAGATGCACGTGCACCGCATGAGCCAAATCACCCAAGTCAAGGATGTATTTCCCGATTTGGGGAGCAGCTTTATCTCCCGGATGTTGGACGCCTTCGGTGACAACACGGAGTCGGTGGTGGCCAGTCTTCTCGAGGACTCCCTCCCTGATCACCTTATCACAGCGGACCGAACTGAGGAACTCCAAAGCTCCCTCCCTCGGCGGCGGTCATCACTTGTCCCACGATCTACCCCGCCCGTGCTGCCCGCAAGGCATAATGCCTTTGACGACGACGAGCTCGACCGCCTAGCTCTCGACGCTTCCAAGCTCAACTTTGGCAAGTCGAACACCAAAACAGCAGACGATCTTCTAGTCGAGAAACCCGCTTCCTCCAGCAAGGCAGCCATCCTGTCGGCTTTGGCTGCTTTTGATGCAGATGACGACGAAAGGGACGACACGTACGACGCCGACGACGTAGGTGGCACCATCGATGCTAACAATGATGAAGAGATCAGCACGGCAAGAGAAGGGATCGACGAGGTCCTCTTCAAGGCGCATACTTCGGACCCAGCACTCTTTGCGCGGGATGCTAAGGTGCGAAACAGCTATGGAAGGTCGCGCCTCCGGCTGGACACTGGCATGACGGACGAGGCAGTGGAGGGCTGGGCGCTCATGTTGGAGAGAAACCCTGGGAGGAAGAAGAAGATGGAGGCACAGTTTGGTCTGTTCAGTGGTGCACAAAATCAGCTTGCCGCTACCCATTGGAGTGGTAGGAATGAGTCTGGAGACTCGGACAGTGAAGCGTCTGGCTCTTCATTCAGGGGTGGTCGTGGAGGTCATCGTGGAAGGGGCGGAAGGGGCGGAAGGGGTGGTGGAACAGGAGGGAATGTATCTGGTCCGGGCGATGACAAGAAGACCATTGATGCAAGGAAAAGGAAGGAAGCAAACAAGGGTCAAAGGGCTAACCACAACAGGCGGAACCAGAGAGCCAAGAAAATGGCGAGGGGTGGTGGTGGATTTCCTGGTTAGGCTAAGCAACCCCAGAACAAGAATACCGGAAACCTCAGGGCCTCGTTGAAGATACCCTGTTCCGTTCTTTCAGGAACGATTTGACTACAATTGTTTATATGCACCTGATGTATCTTTAGGTATTGGAGCCAGTATTTAATAATCATATTAGCAGATATCACACATTCCTAGCAGCACCTTACTGGGCTCTGCTGGATCACGGTAGTTGTAGATGCATTCAGCTCTATGACTCCCAAAGATGTTGCAATTTGCTAGGTCGGAAGCTGGTAATTGCAAGATGCTTGTTCTTATCGGCTTGGCATTGATGTGAAATCCTCCGCAATGTGCCTCAATGTGCCAGTTGTGTAATTTGTACCAGGTATTATTCGCGGTCCCCTTGTTCAGTGAAGGAAATGTCCAGCCCAAACTACCGATTTCACATCCCTAGCGAGTCCCTTTCCATCAAAGGAACTAACAAATCCCAGGGAGAACGACCGCAAAATAGATACATCCCAGAGATCACGGGAGGCTCTCTTGGATGTCGTCGGGGTCGGCGCGCTGGGGAGGAGCGGTGGTTGGGGGCATCCGAGGCGGTGATGCCGTCGGCTGTGGTGCTGATCCACTCGTCCTGATGAACGGTTCGTTGTGTTGGGCAGGCAGGGTAAGATGGGAGGGACTTACGGCCATGGTTGTTGGATCTGTGGCTAGAGAGGAGAAGTCCTTTGGCTACGAGAGGATGGTGGAGGGGGATGGTGGTGTGGAAATGAATAGGGAATGGAGAATAGTATGTTCTGTCCTAAGGTGTGTGTAGCTGGCAAGATCGAGCAGGTTGGGTCCAGCTCGGGTTCGAGGGCTGTTAAAATACTACCGGGGTGCTTTCATCGGATGCGAAACTATCGCGATTAGGCTGGTACAATGGGTACCCATGGGGACCCATGGGTTACCCACGGATTTTATAAGGCTACCCATATAATTATACGGATTTTTGGTATAATCCTATAAAACCCCACGGGTTTTATAATATAATTTTATAAAACCCTATTAATAAATTTATATAACCTTATGGGATTATATTATAAAACCCGTAGGGTTTTATAAAATTATATTATAAAATCCGTGGGGTTTTATAAGGTCCCACGGGTTTTAGATTATAAACTTATAAAATTATATAATTTTAATAAATTTATATATAATATAATTATAATCCAGATTTGCTTAATATACCCGATTAATATTTAATTATAATATAATAATTTTAAATATTATATATTTTGGCTTATTAATTTTTAAATTATTTTTTTTATATTAACCCCGATATTTTTTTTAATATTTTTTCTAATACTTTTCCCAATATTTCTCCCTATACTTTTTTTAATTATTTATATTTAAATTATATATTATTCTTAAAATTTAAGAATTATTCTTTTTTATCCTAATAATTTTATAATCGATTTCCTTTTTTATTATAAATATTATTTATAATATTATAATATTCGGATATAATATTAAAATTATTATTATTTAGGTTATTATATTATATATTTTTTTAAATTTTAAACGGGCCTTTATGGAAAAATATAAAATAATTAAAACCTAATACGGTAATTAAAAATTTATTTTTTAGTACTTTTTTACCATTAACCCTTAAATAATTAAGTATAGGATTATTTTATAAAAATTCCCTTTTGGTTTAATTAATTACCCAGGCTTTTTATTATACGTTTTTATAATATAAGAGGTTTTCGCCGCCAGGATTAATAAAAATTTTATCCATTATTTATATATATTATTATATATGATTAAAATAAACCCTAATAAATAATATTAAATAAATATGGTTTAAATTTATACCCGTTATTATAAAATAAACCATTTTAAGGTAAATTAAATCCTTTTATATTAAAATTACCCGGTTTGTATAAATTATTAATATATTCGAGATTATAAATTTAAATATTAATTAAAATTTATTTAATACGGGTATTTAAAATATACCGGTAAATACGGTTATTAAATAATTTTTAATTATAAATTATATTATATTTAATATTTTTTAATTTTATTTAATAATATTGGCGTATATACCTTATATATTAAAAGTAATTTTATAAATAATACGTATAAATATTACCTTTGGTAAAATACGATTTTTAATTAATAAGCGGGAATATATTTTTAGGCCATCGATTAAAAAATAAAAAATTATTAATATATAAATATATTATATAGTATAATAATATACGTATTTTTTTTCCTAATTAATCCCGAAATTCCTTAATTAATATATGGCTTTTTTTTGGTAATAATTATAATCGGGCGGGGCTTAAATAAGGCAAAGGCCTTGGCTTTAACCCTGCGTTTTATTATTATTTTAATACTCGCCATTTTAAGGTATTTATTTAATACGGGTAATTAATACGGGTAATTAATATAATAAATAAATATTAAATATATATAAAATAAAAAAACTAATATTAGTAAAAAATTATGAAAATAATAGGAAAAAAAAAAGGAAAAAAATAGCCGGAAATGTTTATATATATATAATTTTTTTTCACCGCCTTTATAAAAATCGCATACCGCCCGCGCCTGTAATTAATTTAGTAGAATTCTGCCGGCAGAATAATATTTTAATAATTTTTTGGTTTTATTTTTTTTTAAATTTGGCCCAAAATTTCCCAAAAATTTTAATACTTATAATTCTTTTTTTTTTAATTTCTTTTAATTCTCACCATATTTATTAAAATGTGCGGTGTATTAAATATTAATATTAAATAAATATAATACCGAAGCGTTAATTAAAGTTTAATCCGTTAAATAATCCCTATATAAAAAAATTACGAATATGGTATATTAGCCTATTAAAAAGCCGCAGGAGGCTTATTAAAGCCAAAGCGGCCTTATATTAGGCTTAGCAATACTATATTAAAAAGGTTTAAATTATTAATAAATGGCTTATAACCAATAAAATTAAACGAATTATAATTAAGTAATTTATTAAAATAATTATTAATCTGGAGTATTATACTAACCTATAAAAAATATATTTTAATAAAATAAAGCAATAATACGGTTTTACCCCTGGTTATAACTCTCGAAATATAAATATCCCAATTATTTGGGATCCAGAAAACGCATTTAATAATATTTGGAAAAATATCGATAATAAAAATAAAAAGTTGGTAAGAATTTTTAGGAAGGTAAAAGAAAATTGTAATATTAATAAATATATATTAACGCCCACGATAATATTAAAAAGTAATATTAAAAAGCCAACGCATAATTTAATTAATAAGATTAATTATTTTATTATATAATATATATATTTAATATAGGTATTAATTTTTATTATAAAGTATTATTATATAAAGTTTTTAAATATGGTAATATATTATTATAATTCGCCTTTGTTACCTTATTTTTAAAGTGTATCGCCTAATATATACACCCCGAGATATTATATTTATAATTATTTAATCATTTTTTAAATATATAATTAATAAACGCCGATAAAATATACGGCCATTTTAATTATTAATAAATATTATTATAAATTACCTTATATATTTAGGCTATTATTCTTATTAGCAGTTTCTTTTTAAAAACTGTAATAAATTTTTATTATTATACGAATTTAAAATTATTAGGAATATTATATATATATAATATGGCGCTTAATTAATTAATATCCGCATCCCCAGTTCGGTTAAAATTAAAAAAAAGATTATTAATATTTGGTAAGGTATTTTATTTATTAATTATTATTATATATTAATATTATTCCTTAATTACCGCTTACGCCGTATTTTTATAATTAAACCTTCCCATTATAAAGCTCACCGCTTTATTAACCGCCGTATATAATATAAAATTATTAATTTTAAAATATTATATATTACGTATATTAAGCGGGTATATTAAATAATCCAATACCTTTATATGGTATAATATATTATAATTGGTAGGTAATATAATTAATCGGTTTATAATATTATTAATTTAATATTCGGATATTTTAATAAAATTAAGCGTATTAAAAATACCTATATACGGTATACAGAATTTTAATTAAAAAAAAATATAAAATGGGAAAATATAAAATAAATTTACCGAATAAATATAAATTATAAAAAAATAATACCGATTTTTCTTTGTATTAAAGTATATAAGTATTAATAAAACCGTGTATTAATTATTTATATTAAATAATTAAAATTATTTTATTATCCAGTATTATATAATTTAATAAATATTTTATACCATATTTAAAATATTATTTTCCCTTGTATTATTCCTTATACCTAATAATCGTTTAATTTTAAAAAAAATTAATTTTAATGGTATATTTTATATCCGATGGCAGAATTGATTAAAATTTTATAATTAATAAAAATTAATTATTTTTTTTATAATTAAGGCTAATAATAATCCTATATTATGGTAAATTAAATTTAAGTATTAATTAATTATATTTTAAAATAACCCGAATTAATATTTACCCGAATGGAATAAATTTTAATAAATAACCAATTAAAAGTCTGGTTTTTCCCACCTTATTTATTACCATTATAATTTTATTATTTCTTATCCTATAGGTGGTTTTACCAATCGGAAAACAGGTATATATAATATAAAAATACACCTAAATAATTAAAAATACGATTTTAAAAGTATTAATCCTAATACCGAAAATTACCTAATAAATAATATATATTTTATATATTTTATTTTTTTATATATATTAATTATTATTTATTATATATAAATATTTAACCAGTCCGAATTTAATAATAAGCTGCTGGATATTATAATTAGAATAAATATTCCGTTTTATATTATAAAGCATTTATCCTTTACCAATTTTATTAGGTTCTTTAACCCATATATTAAAATACCATTTCGAATAACCATTTAACGGAAGCTTATAATATGGTTAAAATAATATTATAAAAAATTATTAAATTTTATTCCTTAAAATTAGCTTATTAATATCTTTATTAATTTATAAATAATATTATTTAAAAACCACTCCCTTTATAAAATATACGTATCGTTTATTAATAAGGAATGGAAAGTATAAAATTTGCTTTTAAATATAATTAACGCCTCGATTAATTATACGGTAATGGGATATACGCGTAAAATTATAAAGGTTTTTATAAAATTTAACCTATATAACCGCTTTTAATTCGCGATTACCGATAATATTAAGGACCTATTTATAAATTTACTCCGGCGGAATATCCGAACCGTTTATACGGAGAAAGGTATTGAGCGAATCCTTAGGATTAGCCCAATATTCCATATATTATATATAATTTATATAATATAATTAATTATATATAATATTTTAATTATAATATTATTTATAAAAATTAATAATTAGAATATTATAAATTGGGATAAATAGTTTTAAATCGCGGTAAAAGAATAATAAAAAACCAAATCGGATAATAAGGCAAATTACTTAAATATAAAGGGTATTCGGTAATTATTATAAAATATTTAACGGTTTACGGATATAATATAAGTATTAATAAAGGTATATATATTTAATTAATATATATATTTAATACCTTTTTTAATATATTTTAATAATTTTATTTAATTTATAAAATATATATACGGTTTGCCTAATTAAAAGAAAAACTTAATATTATTTAAGAAAATTTTAAAAATATTATAAAAAATGGTATAAAATTAATACTTTTATACCCCGGCCGTATTAGGTGGAATATTAATATATTAATAATTAAATAAAGCCTGCGGATTTATTAATCCATTTAATATTTTATTACCAATTATTTTTTAAATAATTATTAAATTAAAATTATTACGGATTAAAAATGGGAATAATTAAAAATCCTATATATTATTTTTTCCCTTTTTATATATATTATTAATCGAGCCGGTTTAATATTAAATAATTTCGCATTAAATATTCCCGAGATTATAATTTATATTATAAGGTATATCGAATAATCTAAAGCATTTTTAATAAATATACGATAAATAATAATAATAAAATAAGGGCCGGAATCGGGTCGGTTATTAATTTTTTTTATGGTTATATTAAATACGGGTTTGTAAAAGTTTAAAAAATACCGGGAGAAATATTTATTATTATTCGATTTATTATTCGGACCGGCCGCCATTTTAAGTTTAATAAATAAGCCTAATCCTTATAAAATTATACCGGATAAGTTTTTTTATTAGGTTATATATTTTACCATTAATTTTAATATAAATATTAATATTACCCGTTGCGTAAAAAAATTAATAATTAATAAAATATTAGGTATAATAATTTATATTAAATAATGGAAAATTATAATTTTTACGGGTAGATCCGTTTAAAAAACCATTATAATAATATTAATACTTTAATCGATAATGGAAAATTTAATTAAACGAATACGTTTAATAATAAACCCGTCGATTATAAATAAAGCGGCGTAATTTATTATTTAGGGTTTGGTCCGAATATACTTATAATTAGGTAAATTAATTAATTAATATATATATTTAATATAATTTATTTAATATTTTTTTATAATTTTCCCGCCTGGGTATAATATTTTAGGATTTTGGTAATAATAAACTGGTTTTAATAAATTCCGGTGCCTGGCCCGTAATATTTTATATAATCAAATTATTAATATTACTTTTAAATAAAATTAAAATACGGGCCAATAAATATATTATTTTAATAAAGGTAAATTAAACCTTATTATTATTCGGAATATTCTTATATTTATATTATATAAATATATTTTTCCTGGTATACTTATTATAATGCTTATACCTAATATTAATCCCGAAAAAAAAAAAAAAAATACGGAACGGTTTATTAATTAAATAAATATTTAAACGATTTGTAAAATTTCCGTTAAAATATATCGAATATTAAATCGAGTTAAATTAATATGCCGCCGTCCACCGGTTAGGTAATCGGAATATTTAATTTAAACCTAATAATTTAATTATACCGTAAACCTTTCCTTTTTCTAATTATTAATTAATAAATTAAATATTTTATTTAATAATTTAATAAATAATTTAAAATTATTTTAAATTAAAAAAATATAAAGTATTATATTTCGGGATTATAGTTTTAATACTCCGGACCTTAAGTTTTAATATTTAATAATTTCGGATTATTTATTTAATTATATTAATATTATACCAGGTAATATTTAATAAAAATCGGATAAAATAGGTTTAATGGGGAATAATGGGGATTTTATTAAAAAAATAATTCCTTATAGGTTAAAATAATTATATAATAAAAAAGGATATATAAATATTATATAATTATCGGGAGAAAATCCCATTATATAAATTATATTAAATAAAAAAGGAAAAAATAAATCGTTTATTAAATAATGGTAAACGTTTATTATAAATAGGCCGAAATTAAAACGGGTATTATTTACGGTATTATTTAAAAAATAAAAATAAAGGAATTAAATATATAAATTAAATATATTAATTAATATACCGAAATATATTAACCTATATATTAATAATTAATATAATAAAATATATTATTATATAAAAATCCTATATAATTTTATAGGTTTTTAATCCAAAACCTATATAATTTTATAAAACCCTACCAGTAAATTTATATAATTTTATAAAACCCCATTAATAAATCCGTATAATTTTATAAAACCCCACCAATAAACCTATATAATTCCATAGGACCATACCATAAAACCCGTGGGGTTTTATAAAACCATACGGATTATTTTAAAAAACCCCATATAATCCCATATGTTTTTTTACGCACGGCCATATGGGGCCCCACGGATTTTTGTACAAGCCTAATCGCGATATTTCACATCGAGTTAAGCTGGCGTGGCAGGATTACACGAATTTCTCTTCTTTAGTAACTCGCGAACAGTTCATTCACATGTACCGCAGGTATGAGATAGAGGAAGGAATATGCACAAATCCCCAAAGGCTAAGACTCTTTGCCTTAATCACCTTGTATGGCACTCTATCTGCATAGTATCTCAGAACTCCTAAACTATCGTTTGATTACTCTACACGAATTGGGCCAGTTTTACTCCATACCCCAGGAATGATGAGTAGTGTTTCCAAGGCATTCGCGCGCGGCATTGAAGTGAAGAACTGTATCTCATGCGACAGCGACAGACACGCATCTTGTACTTCACCTACGTTGTCCATAGCGACCAAGAGTTCAGTCATTGATGCCTGCTAGGGCCTCGACCTCTCGGAATCTTATTACCACAAACCCTACATTTCAAACATACGACCATACCAGATAAGAGACACACGCACAGCAGAACTTTTAGGACTTGATAACAATTGGAAGAGGTTCTCGCTGTCGATGAGATGGACGTGACCTGGGCGGCCGCACCTTCCAGCATCAGCAGAGACCGGAAGGACTTCACTGGCTCCCACCTCAACTCCCGGTAGGTGTTATTCACCCAACATGCCTAGAGAAGATCACTCTAATCAACTCGATCCCAGGAATCAATCAGCCGCACATCAGTACATCGCTGATCAAATTTTCTGCGCCCACCCTCTCACCACAACTGACAGCTTCAGCCCCGCAGTCTGGCCTTCAAACTTCCCCAAGCGCGTCTCCAGTCTGGTACATCGAGAGCAACACAGCCAAGCAACGCTCTCCAGACCGTTCTCAAGCCCAAAAATGAAGCGCCACTTCGACATGGTTTCTACCTCCTCGAATACCGGCACAGGCACTCACGCCTTGAGGTCCAGCAAATCAGCCCGCCGTCCCGGAAGTCACAACCCATTCACCCAGGTCCAGCATATCGAGACCAATCCCTTCAGAAGAGACCCCGGGGCCTTGACGGAGCTCGCCAAGCCCGGCACCACGGGCGCCGATATGGAGAACAGCCCACTCGGCAGTTCTCGCCAGGCGCGGCCTCGTGTCGCCTCGCCCGAGACGAATCCCTTCCGCCGCGCCAGGCTCGATCGCTCCATCTCGCAGAGACTTGGCGAATTTCGCCTCGACGATCCGAAGGAGAGACAGGTTGCTGTTCCTGGCTGGTACTCCAAAACCGCCGCGAGCGCCGCCTCGCACACCGAGGAGGAGGAGGAGGAGGAGGAGGAGGAGGAGGGCTCCGAACGTCCTGCTTTCGAATTTGCCGGCCGAGGAGGCGCCCCGCCTCCTCCTCCTCCTCCTCCTCCTCCTCCCCGCAACAGCACCTTCGGACCTTCGGCCGCAGGCCCCGGGCCTCGGCCCTTCCGGGTGCACCCGGGGGTTTTCAAACATTCCAACTGCGGAATCCTCAGGTCGGAGACCACCATGGCGATCTCCGGGGGCAGCCCGCCCCGCACGCCCCTCGCCAGGTGCGGCCCCAGCCTCGCCGAGCAAAGCCCCGTCGACAAACCTCTCCCCGAGACGCCCGTCGAGAAGACGACGACGACGACGACGACGACGACGAAAGCCCGCGAAGGAGGAGGCGTCGTCGATCGGCAGCAGCAGCAACCCAGTCCCAGCATGATCGGCGAGCCCAGCATGGTCCGACGCAGCAAAAGCACCAGCAACGCCATCACCCCCAGCGACCGTCCGAGCCAGAAGGCGTACGCCATCCTCGGATCCGCGTCCACCCACATGACGTCGTCGTCGCCGCCGCGGCAAGGGCAAGGGCAAAGGCAAGGGAAAGGGCAAGGGCAAGGGCAAGGGCAATGGCAATGGCCGTTGTTCTTCCGGAGGCAAGGCGGGGAGGGGAAGCACGCGCCTGCGCTGGGCGAGGGACCGAGGCAGCTCGCGAGGAGGTACTCGGCCAGGCTCATGGACAAGGCGAGGCGGGCGAGGAAGTTTCGGCTGCCGACGCGCGGGGGCGGGAGCGGCGCTCATGCCCCACCCCCCGGCGCCCAAGTCGAGGGGGGAGAGGAGGGTCGTCGGGACAAGGCGAAGGATGGCGCTGGTGCTGCCGTTGGCGAGGGCGAGGGCGAGGGCGAGAAGGAATGCGTGAGCTGTGCGATTCGCAGGGCTGAGATGGCGTCGCGTGCTGCTGCTAGCAAGAGCGAGCACTGACGAGGGAGCGCAAGCTGGCGGATCGGATCGGATCATCTGTCGTCATGCCTGGCAGCGGGATGGAGGCGGGCGCTATAGTAGCTAGTTACTGCTTGCTTGCCGGGGATTTTGCTCTGATGGGCTGGCTGGCTGGCTGGCCGGCTGCCTCGACGGCCTTGCTTTTCCTTTCGGGACCGCAGACAATTTGAGCGCCCCCCGGGCAGGCAGACTCCCTGTCTTTTTTTCTCGTGAAGCATGAATTACGTGCGGACATTGCATAAACATGGCGAATTTGGGATCGGCGGGAGCATAGGGGAAGGGGAGGGGGGAGATTTGATCCGCCAAGCAGTGGGCCAAGATGAATTCGGGGGGGCGGACTCCTGTCAAATGTATACATAGATCAGCAAGATGGAGATCCCACGGCACGAGCCTATGAAGGCGACCCGATGAATATTGAATGCAAATTGACTGCACAATAGCGATAGAATTATTAGCTTTCCACCAAGACAGCGTGTCTCGATTCATCGTCATCCCTCAGCCCACCGCCTTGGATGTAAGGTACCGTACGTACTGTACCATGTTATGTACAGTACATTTTCTAGGGTCGTGCGCTAGCTCGTAGACTCCGCAACCGTACCCGCGGAATGTCACTGCATCCCGTCAGTCCGTCTGCAGGGAATGCTCGTGCCATATCACGGACAAGTCACTCGGCATCATCATCATCACACCATCCATCACATTACATCGCATCGCCATGTCTTGCTTGGGTTGACCGCCCAGGAATAATAACTCACTCGTGTGAAAGACCGACTGGGGACTGGGGCATGGCGGTGGGACGGATTTCCGGAAACAGGCGGAAAGCACGGTTCGCTCCGAATTGGGCACCGCACGAGCACGAGCACGAGCAACCATCCTAGTTTGGGATCTGGACGGGCGCTCGTTGTTTAAAGTCCCTGATGCGCCCACCACAGATGGTCCTCCCCCCTCTTGCTTGCTTTCTTTCTATTGAGTGAATTACCCCTACTTTGGTCCAGTGATTTCAGCACTTGCGGGTTGCATATCTATCTATCTCCTTGATGATTGATACCAGGCAACCTGCTCACGTCGCCTCCACCCGAATACCCGATACCACCCGCGATGGCTACCGCAACTGTAACTTCTTTCTACCCCCCCCCCCATCATCCCCCCATCATCCCCCCATCATCCCCCCATCATCCCCCCATCATCCCCATGGTACAATAATAGGTAGTAATCAACAAACTGACCCCGCCAAACAGGTAACCAAAACCCTGGGCACCCTCACCCTCGCTGCAGCAGTCGCCGGTCCCTCGTCCCCGCCCTCTGCCTCCGCCAGCGAAAAGCCGGCCACAACTGCCGCAGACGGCATCAAGATGGAGCTCTCGCAGCACGCGCAATCCGTACGCTCTTCAATTCTCAGTCTTCTTCGTCTCCTAACCCAAGATTTCTTCACCCTCCTGCTCTCCGCCCCGAGCAGGGTTTTCTTCTCCATGCACCGCTGCTCGTCGCGCTTCGGCGACGCCTCGGGCTTCGCCTCGCTTGCCGGGCAGTGCGGGGGATCGTGGTATTGGGACTCTTCTAACGCAGCAGCGCGGGAAAAGACCGGCAGGGACATTACGGAACGACGGCTTTACGATGCGTGCGACCGCGCCGACGACCTCGTGGCGAGATTGAACAGGCTGAACGAGAGGATTGCCGCCGCCGCGGAGACGAGGAAGTGCGAGAGGAAGGCAACGATGGAGCAGATGAGTGCGAAGGAGGCGAGGGAGTTGGAGGTACGGAATGCAAGGGAAGAGGACGTGCGCAGGATGACAAGGGGGATGAGGGTTTGGAGGGGAGTTGCGTTGGGGTTTGTCGCGGTGAGTTTAATTTTTCTCTCGGGGGGTTTTTCCCATTCTTTTTTTGCTTTGGGGTTTTGGTTTGGTGATGATGGGGGTGAGGGTGAGGGGTAGACGAGGGGGGGGGGGGGGTGAGGAACTTCCTGATTCGGTGCAAGTGCACCGCGCAGTGGACGACGCACTCCCATCCATGGTGGATGTGATGTGATGGACTGAGCAGGATGTCTCTGTGCCTGTTCCACTCCGTCTGGTCCTGGTGGACGACATCTCCAGTCTCCCCCGCCTACAAACAGGGTTGCTAACAGTACACTCCGCACAGCTCATCCTCCTTCTCACACTCCTCGTCGCAGCCATAACACCCTACAGCGTCGCCGTATCTGCACTCGACGACGGCAAACAACTCGTCGCTCGCAGCATCGAGACAGGGCGGGGGTGCGTCCTCGAAACGTTCGAAACCACGCAGCACAAGTTTCTCCAAGCGGTGGCGGGGTTTAGGTTGGATGCAGAGCGAAGACTCCATGACCTAAGCCTGGCGTGATTTGCGATGCAAAGAGCTGCAGGCGTGGTGCGGTGGTTGGGGTAGACGACTGCGCCTATTGGCACGCACCCAGCCATGTACCTGACGCGGGGCGGTGAATGGAGGGAGGAGGGATTTGCGCGTCCCAACGGCGCTACATGTGCAGTTGTGAGAGTGCTGGCCATGTTGTCGAGCTTGCAGGCGGCTGGAGTTTGGAGTTTGGGTCACCGCTTTCGTCTCGACTTTGTTAGCGTCGGCGCGGACACACTACTAGCCAGTGCTCTCTTTCCGGATCAGGAAAGTCTCGGGTGGCGTGCCAAGACTTTAGCCGGTTCATGGCTTGGCACTGCCGAGATGCACCGGTCATCTCGAGACGAGACGGATTGCACCGGATTGCACCGGATTGAACCGGCATCAGTTAATGCATGCTGCACGCAAGGCTTTGTGATTCTTTTATCTTATTTTTATAGTAGATGGCGGCGTTTGGGCACTGCAGTGTCTGTATTTCCATGGGGTTCACAGTAATGATAATGACCGCTTCCTAGTATTATTGTATAGTATATGTACTATCGTACGAAGTGAAAGGGGTTTGCTTGCCGGTTGCTCGGGGCTTGCAGTCCACGTTCAACCAAACAAAAGGGGGATGCTCTCGGCCTCTTCAGCGGGCACCAACTCGATATCATCCAACAGGAACACCGGCTTGTCCCCTGCAGTATCGTCGCAATTGAGGATGAGCTGTAGTCGCCACGTCGTGACTTCCACGTCGGTAAGCTCCATGGTTAGTGGTGTCGACTGTTCCGTCTTCCAACTCCCCGACTGTGCCAGGTCGAGCGGGATTTTGCTCGCAAACTTGAAGGCAGGACTGTCTCCCTGGGAATCGAGGATTATTTGCACGCCGCACTCGTTTGTGCCGCTCAGCTCCGGCGTCATGGAGACGTAGTCGAACCGAACGACGGCCGAGATACGGGAGGCCGTGCCGACCTGCTCGCCCGTTGTGGTGTTCAGGACCGGCTCTGCGGGACAGGCGGGGATAAATTGCTGCATCCCGCTGCTGTAGAACGAGATAGCTGTGTTGGGGATGGGCTGTTTGTCAGTTGCAAATTCGAACACGTAGTTGGGCTCCTCCGCTTCGGTGTCGGACAGGTCGTCGGGGACGCTCGTGACGGTTGGCTGGGGCATTCTGACTATGGTCGTCGCCCACGCGCCGCCGAGCTCGCCTTCGGATGCATCCCCGTTGTCAAGGGTGGGGAGGCAAGTTGGTGTTGACGTGGTGGTTTCGGTCTCGGAGGGGGGTTCCGTGGGCGACGGAGTGTCCGTAGGAGTTTCTGTTGGAGTATCCGTTGGAGTATCCGTTGGAGTATCAGTAGGATACTCGGTATCGGTGCCAGTGGCAGTATCCGTAACAGTATCGGTAGGAGTATCTGATGGAGTATCCGTAGCACTATCCGTTGGAGTATCCGTTGGAGTATTAGTAGGGTACTCGGTCTCGGTGCCAGTGGCAGTATCCGTAGGAGTATCTGTTGGAGTATCCGTTGGAGTATCTGTTGGAGTATCTGTTGGAGTATCCGTAGGGTACTCGGTGTCGGTGCCGGTAGCAGTATCCGTAACAGTATCCGTAGCAGTATCCGTGGCAGTATCCGTAGGAGTATCTGTTGGAGTATCCGTAGCAGTATGCGTTGGAGTATTAGTAGGAGTATCAGTAGGGTACTCGGTATCGGTGCCAGTAGCAGTATCGGTGCCGGTAGCAGTATCCGTAGCAGTATCCGTAGCAGTATCCGTAGCAGTATCCGTAGCAGTATCCGTAGCAGTATCCGTAGCAGTATCCGTTGGGTTGTTGGTTTCAGAGTATGTGGGAGTGTCCGTCGGCGAGTCTGTCGACGGCGAAGTATAGGTGGGCCAAGGGTTATCGGGGCCACCCGTTGTCATTGCGAGACAAGAGCAGGCACTGCTGATTCTATCGGCCACGTGCTCCGATGGACCGCACTTCTGCGTGATAGAAGTGGGCAGAGGCGGCATGTCTGTCTCGCAGTACGATGTCTCGAGGAAAGATCCACAGAGATCAAAGTTGTCGTCGTAGTTTCTCTGAATTGCTCGCAGACACTTGTTGTGGCCGCACTTGGTGTGGTGACAGTTGCTGCTGCCGTGGGACTTCCCTTTCCCACCATCGCGGTCTCCCATACCGTGTCCTTTGCCATTCCCTCCAGCGGCAGCCTGGGTCGCCACGGTGCCGAGGAGGAACACTCCGTATGTCAGGAGCGCTGTTGTAGCCTTCATCTTGCTCGTAATGGGGGTTGATAATACGGGGAGGGTTGAGATGTGAAGGGATGATTAAACCAGCTTAGCGACAACAATATAACCAACAGGTCATCACTAAGAGAACCGAACTCTACGAGAGCAAAAACAAAAACGAGTGACTGTAGAGTTGAGGATGGGAAGAAGGCGAGAACGACAGGAACGAGTAGTCGAACTCAACGGCGGCCTTTTCTAATGCAAAAACCTCCCTAGCGCACAACTGCCCCGGGATAGGTAGCATCTCCTATGCGTCCCCCCATGATACCAAGTGCAGTATTTTTATGTGATTTTCTCGCTGATGCAACACTCTTGTGATGCCGAGCCAGGCTTTAAACGCGATGTTTTCCAAGGTCGAGCGACCGGCCCAGTAGCAGGGATGCATTCTAGCCCAACTGATGCACGAGACTAGACGCTAGTTCTAGTGTTCTTACTGCACACGAGGTGGCTTTCCATTTTTTTAATCTCAAAGTTATTATTATGCATAATGTAGGGTAGGATCAGAGTTCCCTAGCACATGAGTGACCCTGACGAATCCTTGTTTTCAGCTGCCTAAATCTATCGATCTAGAACGTATTTGGATGACAAGTCGGGGCTGTTGCTTCAAAGTTCAAGCATGACGGGCAGGGGTATGGCGGCCCAATTATCACCCTCCAGGCCAGTACAGAGCCGTTAGGATGAACAAGCCGCTAGAAGTCCGGCTGTCACGACATCAGTTTCATTTGCGACGACGTCAGCTTATCAACTAGTTTGCGAGATGAAAAGCCTGGAATATTCGGCTCCCGAAGCAACTATGTGTCAAAGAAGTCAAATGGAACGGTTACATCTACTTCGTAGGCGCAAGCGTAAGCCCAAGCCCAAGCCCAAGCCCAAGCCCAAGCCCAAGCGGATGAGTAGGAGTGCAAGTGTACGTCTCAAGAACAAGTACGCCAATAGTGACGCCTGACCCCCTTTTAATTTGATTTGCAAAATGGAGAGTAGCTTTCTGCGGTGGTAGTGCTTATTGTCGCGCCTTAAACGCGCGCTCGGATGGTACGCAAGTCGCATCGCCACTCATAGGGCTGGAAGTGATAGCATTGAGCAGCTGCATGGCGGAATACCGATTCCCAACGGTCGGTTTCATGGGCCACGAATCGACCGAGCGCTGCATTAATGACGCATAAAGCTGTGTTGGTGCATAGGATCATTTTCAAGGGCCCGATGATTCCAGCTTGGATACGCCATCCGAAAAGCATTGGCATAATGGCATGTTGCTTCTGCCCCGGACTCAAGTCTCTCGCATCCATCCTCCGCATCGCGACAGGATGTATATCCATGGCGACATTCTACCGACCCTTTAATTCCAAGAAGGCGGGATCGCTCGCCTCCGCTTTCATCGTCTATGTCCTCGCAGTCAACATCGCCGCAGCGTTGGACCAAAGCAGTGTATCTATCCCCCGGATACCTAAGCGACCGCGGCGGCCACTTCGTCGTCATCCTCCCGCTCGCGCTCATCGCCTTCCAATCCGGTGGTCAACTAATAACGTCTCAGCGCCTCGGGCTGAACGTGGGGGGGGGGGGGGGGGGGGGGGGGGGGGGGGGGGGGGGGGGGGGGGGGGGGGGGGGGGGGGGGGGGGGGGGG
>JAKWBI020000647.1:0-25984 GCA_022664585.2 Zalerion maritima | reverse complement strand
CCCCCCCCCCCCCCCCCCCCCCCCCCCCCCCCCCCCCCCCCCCCCCCCCCCCCCCCCCCCCCCCCCCCCCCAGTGAGTTAGTATGTAGGTAGATATGGCGCGGGTATCGGTACTACTACTACTACTACTACTACTACTACTAACTATTCCTCGCCCAGCGGAACAAGGTGCAGGCGCGCAGTGAGATGAGATTGGCCCATCGAGCGGCGCGAGCGCGCCCCCCTCGTCCTCGTCCTCGTCCTCGTTCGTTCCGTGACACGACGCTTGTTGCTTGGAATGGTTCCTGGCAAATCCGGGACGCAAAAAGGTCTCACCAGACCACGCCCACTTTCCGGCTGGGGGGACGCGGCATTGCATCTCACTGGGGGGACGATGGACGGGTACGTACATACCGTCCATTTTGGAGTGGCAGCTTTTGCCCTTCTCCCCCCACCTGCGGCGGAGGGGGGGATGGTGCTCTCTGGAGAAGCTGGCCTTCTAAAAGCCGTGCGACTTCGTACTCGGTTTTCGCACTTCATTTATGCCCCCGTTGTAAGATTACTCGTTTTGGAATATTCGCGCGAAGGGAGGACGAGTTTGGGGTCTCAGCAGCCCCCCTTCCTGAGAGTGGCAGGAGGAAGCTCCAGCCACGCACGGAGCCCCGGTTACGACACACTGCCAGCGTGCAATACACGACCTCCGGAACAGCTACTGTACATATGTACATGCGCGTATAGCGGAGGGCCGCCCGCTACCGGTTATGTACATACATACATGCATACATACATACATACAGTACCTCTGTCCTTCCGAGTACCTTCGCACATGCCCACAGCACGCGCTATGTACTGTACAGTAGCTCTATATGTGAAAGAGCGCGAGCGCTGGGCAGCGGGGAGTTAGGAAGGCCTGAAACGAGCGAGTTGTGGCAAGGAAGAAGCCTGAGTTTTGAAATGAGAAATTCAAGATGCTTATTATTACACAAGCTTGGACAAAACACACCCGTCCGATGCAAAACGAACCCCTCGATGGAGCATTTGCCGGAATGCTTGACCGTAATCCCTGCACCAGTTTCATGACCCCTCATTTTTGCCATCCTCTTCTCCAACTCGCAAGAACTAGGGTAGCTTAGCCCGTTAGATTGTGCTACTCCACGTTCAATGATGGTCGCGGGGACCTGTTGGAGGGTTAGGGTATACCATCGGGCGGATATGTATATATATGTACACCTACCGTTTATAACCATGAAACCCCAGATTATATATTTTTTTTCTGCGGCTTTGACTCGGCGACCGAACAGCAGGATATAATAAAATTGAAAAGTTCCCGATCCCTCTGCGCTTTATCCCTTACCCTCTATTGCGCTCCTTCTTGTCTTTATATCTTGAGCCCACTCATCGTGATACCCCTCCCTTTTCCTATCCACACCACACCACACAACCAGTTCCTCCCATATCCATCCAGCCTAGGAGCCAACGGCAACCATGGCATCCGAAACAGTTCCCCTTCTCATAAACAACGAATCCTCCGTCTCATCGTCCACCTTTCCCGTAACCAACCCGGCGACAGGAAAAGTCGTACACAACTGCTCGTCCGTGTCCGTCGCCGAAGCCGACGCCGCCGTCTCCGCAGCGGCAGCGGCCCTGCTGACATGGAAAACAATGACGCCTCCCAAGCGGCGGGACTTGTTCCTCAACGCGGCAGCCGTGATGGAGAAGCGCCGGGAAGAACTGATGGGTTATATGGTCGAGGAGACGGGAGCAGCTCCCGCCTGGGCGGGTTTCAACATGGCGGTCTCGATCGACATGTTGAAGGATATTGCTGGTAGGATCGGTAATATTTCTGGACATATTCCCGGTACGAATGATGAGGGTGTTAGTGCGTTGGTTGTGAAGGAACCTTTTGGTGTTGTGCTTGCTATTGCGCCTTGGTTAGTTTGTGCTTTCTGGTTCTAGGGTGTATATGCACTCGCTTGAGTGATGGAAAACAAAATGATCTGACCGTACACCTTAAAAAAAACAGGAACGCACCGTACATCCTCGGCACCCGGTCTATCGCCTACCCCCTCGCCGCAGGCAACACCGCCATCCTAAAGGGCTCCGAACTCTCTCCCCGAATCATGTGGGCCATCGGCTCTGTCTTCCAAGAAGCCGGCTTCCCTCCCGGAGTCCTAAACGTCCTATTCCACGCCCCCTCCGCGGCCGCAGAAATCACCTCCCACCTCATCTCACACAATGACATCCGCAAAGTCAACTTCACAGGTTCCACAAACGTCGGCCGCATCATCGGACGTCTCTGCGGCGAGAATCTCAAGCCGGTCCTCCTCGAGCTCGGAGGAAAAGCACCGGCAATCGTCTGGGAAGACGCCGACGTCGAAAATGCCGCGCAGGGGTGCGCCGTGGGCGCCTTCCTGCACGCGGGCCAGATCTGCATGTCCACGGAGCGAATCGTAGTGCACAAGAACGTCCGGTCGAAATTCGAAACAGCACTGCAGGGAGCCGTGAGCAAAATCTTCCCCGGGGAACTAACCCTCATCAACACCGTAGCTGTGGAGAAGAACAAGAAGCTCCTCGCCGACGCCGTCGGAAAGGGGGCAAAGGTAGTGACCGGCGACCCGAAGCAAGAGGGCACGAACGGCACCGCCAAGATGAAGCCCGTGGTCGTGTCCGGCGTCACTCCGAAAATGGATCTCTACATGACCGAGAGCTTCGGTCCCACGGTCAGCATTATCGAGGTGGAGACCGAGGAGGAAGCGCTCAGGATCGCGAACGATACCGACTACGGTCTAACCTCTGCCGTGTTCACCGAGGACCTGAGGAGGGGTCTCAGGCTCGCGAAGGGCATTGAGACGGGCGCTGTGCATATTAACAGTATGTCGGTACACGACGAGCCGACGCTGCCGCATGGTGGTGCCAAGGCGAGCGGCTTTGGGAGATTCAACGGTTCTGCGGGCTTGGATGAGTGGTTGAGGACGAAGAATATTACTTTCAAGCACTGAGAGTGAGCAAGGTTGGAGGTGTAAAGGGGGATAAATTTGAAGGATGCGTGGAATTGCTTAGCTTGTTATTAGTGTCAAGAGCAGCAATTTTAGCTTGTATGAGAGATCTTCATGGACTGGACGTGGAGTAGTAGCTTGCGTGCCTGATTTGGACATAAGAACACAGAATATTTCAGCCCAGAAAATGGTGGCATATCAGTGCAGTCTCCCATTGGATCCTGAAAATTGAATGCACACAGAGGGAGTGAACCCCAATGCAAATGTTCTTACGCCACTGGTAGACACCAATGAGCCAGGCGGGCAGGTACGTGGGCAAGATGAATGGATATAGTAAGGACGATAAGCCTCTCATGCAGGAAGGAGCGCGGGGAAGCTCTTCCCTATCTTGCACAGAAGATACTGTTCGCTGAGGAAGGTAAATGCAGCCTGTCTGGCCAAAGTGGGCCGCGGAATGCTCGAGGTTTACTGGCCGGCTATCAGCGGCAACTGCATTCAGTCAGTCACACGCCTAATGACAGTGCGGGGGGCATCATATCGGAGTCAACTGCTGGGTGAACACAAGTTCCAAGAACCTTATTATAGGCTTTGGGCTATGTTTCGTTTGTGAATTGGGCACTTCTTCAGCTACACCTACAGATCCCGTTTGCTCACGAGTCACCACGGAAGACCATGTCGTTTATTCTGGGGCTCAGCCGGCATCGTGCAGCATGGTAAGTGGACCCAGCCTACTTTATCATGGAATATCCGTGCGCTTATATAATTGGTCCCCGAGAGAGTCAACCCAGAGATTATTGTCCTTACCTAACAATTTCACAGCAAGCGCAAGCAAGATGAGCGGGCAGAAATAATCAGAGACCTCATCATGGCGGTGCCGCCATTCGGCGACCTAGTCAGTGATGCCGACGTAGCCATCATCAACAAGCCCATCGCCGAGCTGGTGCACGAGGTGCAGAGCGGCCAACGGCAGGCGGGAGACCTGTTATTCGTCTACGGCAAGGTTGCCCTAAAAGCCCACGAAAAGACAAACTGCCTCACCGAGGTCATGATTTCCGAGTCCCGGAGATGGCTGAAAGACGGTTCTATCAACTTTGAGGGCCCGCTCGCGGGAATCCCTATCAGCCTCAAGGACACCCTGGGAGTCGCCGGCTTCGACAGCTCGGTGGGGTACAGCAGCTTTGTGGGGAAACCCTTCGAGGAAGACGGACCCATGGTGAAGATGTTGAAGGACATGGGTGCTGTCCCTTACGTAAAGACTAACGTGCCCATCAGCCTGCTAAGTTTCGAGTCGACCAACGATGTCTGGGGCAGGTGCACCAACCCTCACAACAAGAAGTATTCACCCGGAGGCTCGACTGGTGGTGAGAGTGCTCTACTCGCTTTGGGTGGCAGAATCGGCATTGGCAGCGATGTAGCGGGAAGCGTCAGGGCACCGGCGCATTTTGCTGGAATCTACAGCTTAAGGTGTTCAACAGGACGCTGGCCTAGGACAGGCGGAAAGACAAGTATGCCTGGTCAGGAGGGAGTTCCGGCCGTGTACAGTCCCATGACAAGGACTATGGATGATCTAGCTTATTTCACTCGCAGTCTTCTCCAGGCGAAGCCCTGGAAGTACGACTACACCTGCCACCCCCTCGAGTGGAGAAGCGACATGGAGCTGGAGTTTGCACAGAAGAAGAAGTTTAGAGTCGGTGTCATGAGGACTGACGGGGTCGTAGACCCTAGTCCTGCTTGTGCTCGGGCCCTAACCATGGTGGAAGAGGCACTGAAGAGCGAAGGCCACGAGATTGTCGAGATCGACCCCCCTTCGCCCTTTGAAGGACTTGTTCTCGCGTCCATACTCCTCAATACCGATGGATGCCAGATGTTCCGCTCCTTTATGCAGCCTGGCGAGTGGCTCGACGCAGGAGCCAGGCAGATGGTGATGTTGATGGAGATTCCACGGCCAATCAAGTACCTTTACTACCTCTGGGTCAAGTACGTACGAAAAGACGACATATGGGCAGAACTGATCCGTGACTGGCATGAGAAGTCCTCGTATGAGACGTGGCAGCTGGTCGCCAAAAGGGAGCTGTACAGGTCGAGATGGTTCGAGTGGTGGAACAAGACTCAACTCGACTTCATCATCTCTCCTCCCAATGCGACACCAGCGGTACCCCACGATGGAATGAAGGAGGCTGTCGCGAGCTGCGGATATACCTTCCTGTTCAACTTGGTAACTTCTCTCGCTATTTCTTGAATCGAAAGTCCCTTTATACTTTGCGCCAGATTAGCTTCGATCTCGCTAACCGCACGTCTCATTGTCTTTGCGCATGCATAGCTCGACTATACTGCTGGCGTGTTCCCGGTGACACATGTCGATAAGGATCTCGACAAGCTTCCTGCGGACTTTCAGCTCAATAAGCTAAACGGCGTTGCTCAAGGTGCCTACAAGCTCTACGACGCCACCGACATGCATGGGCTTCCGGTCGGAGTACAGGTTATCGGAAGAAGACTAGAAGAAGAAAAGGTTGTTTCGCTCATGAAGAGGATTGAGGAAATACTTCCCGAGAAGTATGAGCTTCTGGACCCAAGATCGTAAGGACAGGAGAGTAGGAATTCAGTAGCATGGATAGCACTAGATGTGGAAAGTGCCTTGCCAATGGGGAATACAGGGGGAGTGTCTAGAGAAAGGAGCATATAACTGTCAGTGATTAAGAAGTAAGGACCGAAGGGGCTAGGCATAATGTGGGCCGAATAGGCTCGCAGCCCAGCCCTGAGCATTGAGAAGCCTACCCGTCTATCCATAATCGGCAGCAAAGATGCCAAATTATAATAGCTCACTGCAAGTGCGCCTCGTTACCTCTGTGAAACCTATAGAAAGAACCTCCCTAGCTCCATGTTGAAGAACTCGAAGCAATTTGGAAATTGCAGCGCCCCTAATTAGAAGGGAGGCTTTCCAAGTGCTCCGATACCGGAGGCCGTCTAGGAGGACTATACACTGCCGACTGAAGCCTGATCGGGGTCATTGTCCATAAAGGCTGAAGTATAAAGGAAGCATCCAGTCTCGAAATCAGCTTTCGCATCTTCTCTTAGGTTTAAAAAGACATCACGTCTTGCTAACATCTTTTGTGCTGCTCTCCAACCCTAACATCATGGCACCAGCACAAGACAATTGGTCGTCTGAGGTAGGTGTCGCAACGGCTGCCACAGTGCACGGCAAAAGCAGCAGCTAACGCAATCATGGACTTGCCTAGACGTACCAACATTCTGCCTCCTTTGTTCCAAAGCTGGCTACCAAGGTGGTGCAATGGCTCGACCCTCAGCCAGGTGATGTGATACTCGACATTGGTTGTGGAGGTAAGTCTTCTTGAAAACCGCCGGTTTTATCAACTCACGCGGGAAATTCAAAATTTGCTTTCCGCGCAGATGGGATTCTGTCTGTAGATATAGCTTCTACAGTGTCCCAAATAGGAGGCAAGCTCGTCGGCCTCGACTCGTCCGGTGCTATGATTAAGGCGGCGAAGAAAATGGCCGAAAGCAAAGGATTACCAAGCGAGAAGTGTGCATTCGATGGTAAGTTTCACCTCCAACCCCCCAAAACACCCTGCTTCCTCAATGTCTCGTCCAGAAGGGGGTAAGAGCTAACCTGGATGGGATATATGTAGTCGCGGACGCAACCAACATCACACCCTCAACTCTGGTGCCTGCTGGCGGCTTCAACAAGATCTTTTCTAACGCAGCAATTCACTGGATCTTGACTCCCGAGGATACAAGGGTCAAATTCTTTGACGATGTCCACGGGCTTCTTGCTCCGGGAGGAAAGTTTGTGTTTGAATGCGGCGGGCGGGGAAACATCGCAGAGATTCGGGCAGCATTCCTAGCCGTGATAGGTAGGATGGTAGGGTTCGAGAAGGCCAAGGAAGCATGCCCTTGGTTTTTCCCTGATGAAGAGTGGATGAACGGGGTGATGACCGAAGAAAAAGGATGGATTATCGAGAAGATCGAGCTGGAGCATAGGCCCACCAAAGTAGACAAGGGGGGAGTGGAAGGATGGGTGCGTCTGATGGGACGCAGTTGGTTTAATGTCATGGGGGTTGAAGGTGAGAGTGAACAGAGGGAAGACGCTGTTAAGGAGGCAACAAAGGTGCTGGAGGAGGTGTGCAGGGATCCCAACAGAATAGGCTGGAGGTTGGAATATGTACGGTTGAGAGTGGTTGCCCGAAAGATTTAAAAGGCTGAAATGCAGCTGTCGGGGTGCTAAGATTACAGGGAATGAATTCGGGAGCAACACAAGAAAAAGAAAAAATGGAGTAAATATAATATTTCAATGACGATGCCTTCGTTCTTTCGTACCCGAGCTCGGCAAGCTCGATGGTAGTAGACTGTTTGTATTGCATTCTTTCGGGATACCTCTACAATCTAGGTCACATGTCGGCCACTTCCATCATGATTGTGGAACGTCATCTCTTTCCCTATAAAAAGTGTTCTAAGCTTTAGTGCCTGAGCTCGGGGCCGCTCTCTCCCAGATTAACCTGTTGAGCCAGTGTACTTCAATACAAACACTCTAGGAGGGCAAGCTCGACGGGAGCGTGATGTCACCAACCGGGTTATTGAATCCCTCTTTCCATCACTGCTCACTGGCTGCCTAAGAGGGTCCCATCCGGATAGCCCTTATATGTATCCTATTTTTCACTTCTCTGATCATGAATACCTATACCTCTTTTCCTCTTTGCCAGAAACCACAATCACGTCTCCTACAAACTCTATGTTCCTTCAAATACAAATTGAGGTCACTGCGAAGACTTCCCAGAATATTCTGTCACTTTTACATACAACCTCCTCCTCAACTGCAAAGAATGTATTCCCCCAGACGCCACAACCACGGCAGCGGAGACTCTGACTCCCCCCCGCCGAGGCCTACCAGATATCCAGGGCAAGGCACCAGGGAGAGCCACTTCTTCAACTTCAGAAGCAGGCGCGCTAGATCTAATCCTCCGCAAAGCCCCGGAGAAGCAGACCCCACCAGCAACATTGCCCCCAACTCCGCTGCTCGTCGCTGGGCAGCAAGATCTGATCCTCCCGGAATACCCGTCAAGTCTCACGAGCAGATCCTCGGGGAGGGATGGGGTGGAAGCCTCCGTAGGTTCATGGACTCGTACGGAATCAGCGACACGACCAGGGGACACCGAGAGGCGAAGGAACTTCTGGACGAGCTTCAGATGAGGGATGCCGAGGACAGTGCAGCTGGTGAGCAGAGGGAGGCGCTTTCTCGTACCAGAGACCTGGAGGAGGCTGAGTTCGACGACGGATATAGAGCTCGCAGAAACACTCGATGGGGAGCTGTTCCTTCGGCTGATGGAGGTAATGTTGGGGCGAGCATCTTGGAACCAAGACTTTGTCGTGAGAATGGGCTTGATAGACGTCACCTTGTACGCGTACCTTACACTAGTTACGCTGCTGGCCATCCGTCTAGTATGATCAGGGGTGGGAATGACCGAGGGTACGAGAGAGAAGGAAGAGTTGTGGTGGACATGGAGCCAGGCAATAACGTCGTGATAAACCTAGGTTCGGACGACGATGTCTATGACTTCGATCGACTGAACATTGAAAGTGATGGAGAGTGGGAGGGGGTTGATAGAGGACAGGGATGGTACTACTGAGAAACGGCTTTCATTGTCACGATGAAACTCGAATGTCCCTATCAGGGAGCTATTCCAGGATTAGGATGTGTTCATTCAAAGGAGGGAGGGGGTGTTTGAGAAGCAACGGTGGCGTTTTCCTTTCTATCGGTAATACAAATTCTACTATTTTCGAAGTGAACAGCATTGGATGTCACGATGCTAGCTAGTGCTGCAGTGCTTCGTAGTACATTGCTGCGGGTGGTAGCTCAACTATGCGGGAAGACTATTCCCGATTAGCACTGAGTATGTTCGAGTTATTCAAATCACAAGCAGAATATGCATTATATCCGAAGATGGAAATGCTCAAGACAATTCCTTCGGTCACTGTTCAAGTCTCTGATGCTTACAACTATTGGCGTTCCCTTGCTAATGGCCTCCCACGACGAGTGGTCCCGACAGCAAAGTGGTGGCGTTGATTAGTCATCAACACAACTTGAACCTTCACTGGAGAGCTCCATTCCGCGCCGAAAGCTATTGCGGAGCTCCCACACCTCAGGCTCAATCAACAATCCAACATTGCTCTTCGATCAACCACAAGACCCATCCACCAGCCCGGTTGTAAATACTCTTGAGCCACGGTTGAAAAGCCAAAACCCAAAGAGAAAAGAGTCCACTATACGACCGTCTCGCCAACGTCTCCGCAGCAAGGACTGAGAAACACACACAACGCACCACGAAACCGCACATCACACACACCCACAAACCACCTGCCTCTCTCTAGCTAGTCCCAGCCAGGGGACAGGGGGCAGCCAACCTCACACAACCAAAAATCATGGCACCACCAACAATACTCACGCCGAGAGAGCAGCTGCACAAAAAACTCGCGACGCAGATCATCGAGCACACGGCCGTCCCTTACGAATTCAGCTTCTCTCCCTTCCTGCGGCAGCAGTACGGGCACAAGCTAGCCGTTCCTACTCCCCCCGGCCCGCCGCCTTGTCGCACGTTTTTCCAGACCGGGGACTGCCCGCTGGGGAACGCGTGCCCCGATTCTCACGACGCGGAGAGCCTGGAGAGGGAGAGGGAGCAGCAGGAAGCTGCCGCGGTAGCAGCCGGCGCCGCCGGCGCCGGCGCCGCATCGCAGCAGAGCGGCCAGGGCGGCAGTGCGCCGGGCGGGCACGGCGGGGGGCGGGACCAGCACGGGCAGGGGAGCTCGTTCAACTCCCTGGTGTGCAAGCACTGGCTGCGGTCCCTCTGCAAGAAGGGGTTCTCCTGCGAGTTCCTCCACGAGTACAACCTGCGCAAGATGCCCGAGTGCAACTTCTTCGTCCGCAACGGGTACTGCTCCAACGGAGACGAGTGCCTGTACCTCCACATCGACCCGATGAGCAAGCTGCCCCCGTGCCCGTGGTACGAGAGGGGGTTCTGCCCCCTGGGGCCCGCGTGCGGCAAGAAGCACGTTAGGAGGAAGCTGTGCCCGTTCTACCTGGCGGGGTTCTGCCCGGCGGGGAGGGCGTGCAAGGAGGGCGTGCACGCGCGGTGGAAGGACGAGAGGGACCTGGGAAGGCTCGTGGGGAGGGAGGAGATGATTGCGCTGCAGCAGCGGAACAAGGAGGAGGGGCAGCAGGCGGGGATGGGAGGATTTGGGGGGGGGGGGGGATTTGGTGGCGAGGACGGGGAGAGAGATGGCAGGGGATATAGGGACAGAGGAGGGGATGGGGACAATGACGGTGGTTACCGATTCGGTCGCGACCACGGCGGAAGAGATAGAGATCGCAACCGCGACGGTGAACACGGAGGACAACGACGATGGAGGGGTAGAGGCGGACGCGGAGGAAGGAGAGGAGGAGGAGGTGGTGGTGGTGGTGGTGGTCAGGGAGGCGCGGGAGGCAGAGGGGGGTTTAGGCAGCATTAGAAGCGTTTCCAGTCCGCCGCTTAGGCTGCTCTTACCCGTCCTGCTCCTCCTCCTCCTGACGAGACTCCTAACAGCACGGATTTGGCGACGCACGCCGAAGATGGCGCTTCTGATTAGTACGAGTGTGCGCATGGGCATGAGATGGGGGCAAGCACCACCACCAGTGGGGGAACCAAGGGAACAGCAGGCGCAGAAGAAAACTCCAAGAGGCAGACGAGGCCGAGTAGAAGGACACGAACGCAGACCCAGACGTGATTCTGCTGGTCGGAGCACGTCTCGTCTTTCTCGATGACGGCCTCGGTCCCCACCTCCTTTTTTTTTTTTTTTTTTCTTCTTCTTCTTCTTCTTCCCCGAGTCCAAGGGATTGATCAATCAATTTTCTCTCTGGGTTGGGTCATCAATCATCATCGGCATGGTGATGGAAGAGGAAGGAGGGCGCGGGTATCCAAGAGGTTTTTTTTTTTTTTAAATTCCCTCCCCCTCCCCCCCCCCCGCCAACATGATACCCGGACGTACCTGGAGAGAAGAAATTCCCAAGCATCAGCGAGTACCGGCACTAGTAGTCAACGTATTGTCCCCCCCCTCTCCCAACCCCGGGGGGGGGGGGAAGGGCGAGAACCAAAACTACATACAAGAAAATAGCCCACCTACCTAGGAGTTTGGTTACGAGAAGCGGATTCAAAATAACAATACACCTCACATCCACGCACCGTCAACTAACCAGCGAGCGGGCCCCAACCTCTCGTGTTTTATCAAATAATGATCATGGCCCCCCGTCAGATATTAACATGGCTTCCCTTGTCCTGACTATAAAGTGGTTTCTTTCTGTATTGGCCACACCAAAGTGAATTTGTGCTAGCTAGCTAGTTTCCATGAGTCGAGTGTCGTTGCGTCCCATTGCAATGTTCATGTTTCTTGTTTTATAAGCGCGCTGCGTGCCCGTCAAATCATAACATCATGTACATAATTTTGTGTTGAAAGCAGAAACAAAAGGCCCGAGGCCCCAAATCTCATCAAGCCCAGGGAGTCCCTCCCAAAGGCCGAGGCCTAGTGTAACTAATCACCACCCATCGAACCATCCTCCTCTCTATGATGTATACGCTGGGAGATAGCTTCAGCTAATAAGCAAGATAATCAATCCAGCGAGGAGCAGCAAGACTGAAAAATATAATAAGACAATCCCAGAAAACGCCTACAATGCTCCCAGCACTCTCTTATACAACCACACAACTCAGATGCAAGAGGCCGAAGCTTTCAATGACGACTCTCAACGCGCGATGATGCTCGTATATGACGATAATCCATGCAGCAGCAACAACCAAACGACAGACGTGAGGAGAAGAAACCTTACTCCTCATGAAAGACCTCATCTGCTTCGCGATCTGTGACATAGTCCTCTAAACGGAGCTCTCTCGCCACACATTGGCGTTGTGTTCCCCATCCACGTTCACGAACGTGCTTCCCGCGGTGGCAGATGCACATTCCTCGTCCTCTTCGTCCTCGCTATCATCGTCGTCGTCGTCTTCATCGCTCCCCGGCTCCACCTGCCAGGCGTATAGATCCTCAACCTGGCGCATGCCCATCATCCAGCTGACCAACCCTCTAGGCGCCCAGCGGCCGACGAAGCCGTAGACGTTCGCTCCGAAACCGATGCGCACGACGGGTGATTTTTCGGATCCGTCGAGGACGTCGAAGACTGCGTTGTGGAGGTCACGGAGGGAAGATCCCCTCAGCCCGCCGATCGTGCCCGTGGAGATGGAACTTGTGGCGGTGGCGACGAAGTTTTTACCGTAGGCGGCTTTTGCGCCGTCATGCCAGGGGAGGGCATCGGTGTCCGAGGGGGCCGCTAGGGCGGCGGGCGCGGAGGTCGCTGTGTTCGGGTGGAATCCGGCGGATGCGTGCGAGGACATGCCGCTTCGCCCCATTGCGGGGCTGAAGCCGGAGAAGTCGAAGCTACCCAGCTGGAATTGAGTGACGGGGATTTTGAGGGGTTGAAGCTCGGCTCCCAGGACGTCCGTGAAGGCGCTCAGCGCGGAGCAGATTGTGGATTCTGGGGCGTGGAAGGGGGGGTTTATAGACGAGACAATGCTCGGTGTGAAGACGAGAACTTTTGGCGGATGCTCTTTCGAGAAAGGGTTTAGTTGGGCTGTGAGGAGGGGGAGGAAGGCTTGTATGAGCAAGATGGGATTCAGGAGGTGGGTGTTGAAGAGGTCGGAGAAGGAGGACCGTGGGATCGTGGCGATGGGACTGGTTTGGTAGTTCAGGGACGGGATGAGGATGACCGAGGTGAGGTTGAGGTATGTGGGCTTGACTTTGGGTACGGCCGAGTGTGGTGTGTGCATGAAGTGGGCGAATCGCTCGATGGATGAGCTGCAGTGTGTTGGCTGTTGTTTAGGAGAGATAAAGTTAGTTCTTATCGTAATATAGACGTGGGTCCTGTACACCGAGCTGTGGTAGAGGGGTTTTATGCTCTGGTTTTGGGCAGCACTCTTGTTACTCACATCCTTCATATCGATGCTCAGCGGACGGACATCCGGCCTAGATAGATTCTGGACCATCATCTCCTCCTCTATGGTGTTGCATACGACAAAGACTATGAAACCCTTCCTCTCCAGGTCGAGGGCCAGACACCGGGTCAGCGGCAGGCTCGGTGAGCCGGCAATGATGACCACCTCGCAGCGACCTCCGGTTTTCGCCCTCATGGCCCTCCGCGTCTTGCCCAGCAACATGCTCTTCCTGTAGATCTTATAGCCCGCGTACCCGGTACCGATAGCGATGGCGGCCACCAGGAATTTGTTCCTCAGGATCCATTCTTGTGCCCTCTCCCAGCGGGTCATCGTTTCGAGAACTGCCGGGGGAGGAGGGGGCGGCGGCGGCTTCGGGACGATCCATTCGGGGATCCAGGGATACTCGACGAGCTTCTCCTGGACGACGAGGGAGACCTGTTCGACGCGGTTGTTGACATAGCCGGCGGCTGTGCTGGAGTACTTCTCGAGCTTGTCCGTAGCGTTGGCGAGCTATCGATTGGAACGGAAGGGTCAAGTCAGTCTTGGCTTTCCACGTCTTCAGTGTTTTTCTCGTCTCTTTTCTGTCGTCGGGCCCGTGCCACAGTGGAAAATACCGGACGCCCAGCCGTTTTTCCCAAATGTTTACTTTGCCGGAACAGTGCAGAAAGAGAAGGTCCCGGGGCTGGAAATAGGAAATACTTACAATCTCTTCGTAATCCATTTTGCCAGCTTTTAAGATAAAAAAAAATTACTATTTGATTCTGCCCTCCTCCCGCAAAGAGCGTGTCACCGATCTATCCCAAGGGTGGACAGGAAGGGGAAGAAGGAGAAAAATAAAACCCCAACTCAAGGGCGGTAAGTCGACGAAAAAGTTTTGTGCTCCTGCCTGCGGGTTTCACCGTTTGGCGCATGCAGCCGCCTGCACACAATGAGAGGAAAGTATGTACCCTTTTGGCGGCCCAAAATCAAAGCCACCCCGCGCCCAACCGGCGATTCTGTTAACTAGAGTGTAGGCAAGTGTCGTGCGCTGCACAACCTGAAATGGCAGTCAATTGGTGCCGTTCACCGCCTTCATTGTTTCCCCTGCCAAATCATTACCAACGGTGGGGTCCGCTGCATCCCTGGCTGCATGTGAAGGGAGCCCACATGACATAATCAGATATGATGACTAAGCCTGATATATTGAGTCTGAGACGGTGGGTGCCCCCCTACCAAATTCTAGTACCGCAGTCCTTTCGAGATGATTTCAACCGTTATATTGATAATCCATCTCCTCCGTAGCTCCCACCCCCAGGCCTTGTGCTCAATCTTCAAGTACGTCTACCGCTGCTGCCATTAATCCCCTTGGAGGATGTCTCTTCCATACATGCAGAGAGCACGTGCATCTTGCTTGAATAGCAGTCGACATTAGAATATATCATTACCTGCTACTTATACTTTTTGAAAACTGGGTTTAAAAACTTGGAATGTGCGAGAACTTACGATTCGGGAGCTTTTCAACTGTCGTGGCAGTTGACTATAGTCCGGATTCAGACCTTGGATTGTATTGGCTCATGTTAGAAACGAAACAAAAATTATCAAAGGAGGAGCACACTGTTGAATTTTGGTTGACTTTCTGCAGACGACCCGTATGCCCAGTATTTCCTCTCGTGGAGCATGGATCTGTATGTCTCGCACTAGCCCTCAACATTAGTATTGCCCTACCTGTGGCATCGGCTTTTCGGGAATTACCTTCACTACACTTCTATCGTTCGACGACGCTATGAATGAGATAGTGCGAGGCACGCGTGGCTATTTTGTATTTTCGACAGGCTGATTGATCTCTATTCTATTTATGTCTAGGTTATCAGACAGTACCAGATTGTAATCTTTTAACCCTCTTCCTACGTTGTGAGAGATATACAAGTAGAGATAGAAGTGCACATGCAACTATAGCAACAGGACCGTTCCGTTTCTTCTGTCAAGTTTTTTGTGTCCTAAATCTTTTCTTCTTCCTCTTCTTCTTCTTGTCCTCCTCCATATCCCCTTCCGTCTTCCTCTTTCTTTTCTCCCCCATGGCTTCGAACTCCGGCCCGGGCAAGGAACTCTTGAGCCGTTCATCCTGCTCATCATCTTCGAAGTCTACGTTCGCAGACCTAATATTTGTTTCGAGCTCTTCGTCCTCGTCCTCCACTCCTTCGCTAATCTCTTCGGTGTCATCTTCCACTATGATACATTGATCTTCAAATACTTCGTCCTCGCCCTCATCGCTGGGACCGGCGGCGGCGGCGGCGTCTGGGATGTCGGAGTCATCGGGGATTTCCAGGAATTCGTCCATCGCAGCGTCATTTCCATTGTTCTGAGAGACGCTTTTGGCCGTTCCTGGTTGCTCCTGTTGATCTTGGCCATCTCCCCTCATCCTGGGAACTTCATATGCCTCCTCCTCATCTTCAACCCCCCCTTCTTCTTCATTCTTCTCCTCTTCATCCTCGCCCGCAACACCACCGTCCTCTCCCACACCGTCCTCTTCACCTCCCCCCTCGTCCTCCCAAGCCCGGGTAACTTCCCTCCTCTTCTCCTTTGCCACTTGCGTATTCCCAACAAATTGTTTCCCCTCCTTACTGCCCTCGACTTTGTTCCTGTCCGTCTGTTCCTTCTCCCTCTCGCTCATCTTCTCCCATGCTGCTTTCGGGAGATACCTTTTTCTCCCACCTCCGTCTTCATCGTCATTTATTCTAGCTTCCCCCGAGCCGTCTTTGGTTTGCCAATCTTCCCTTGTCCACCGCGCGAGGGATTTTTGTTTCTCGTCTATTGCACGGTCAGGCAGGGATCTCAGCATGTATGTATTGCAAGTTTTGTATTGGAAGAGCGTATACGCTGGCAAGGCACATATTCAAGGGGGGGGCAAAGGGATTGGAATTAGGAGTCGGTTGTGCGTCGAGGCAAGGGAATATGGCCAGCATTTCCTCACCTTTCTCACTCGGATCAGTCTTATAGTCTCCTCCCCGTTTCTTATACTCGGACGCCGTCATTTGTGCTTTTCGTGCGGACCACTGTCCAGCTTTCCCGCCCCTGGAACTTTGCTTAACTTCCTCCTTGACTTCTTCCCGAAGCTCGGGGTCGGTGTACTTGTTTGATGATGAAGGCATTGCGATTGTAGCCTATGCGGTAGGGTTAGGGTGATAGGTGTCTCTTAGATTAGTAGTTTGGGGGGGTGTTGGGTTATTATTTCGGGAGCCTCGGTTAGTATATTGAGGGTATGAACAGCGATGATGAATTGTTACGATGATCGCATAGATGGTAAATCTCAAAGCTTAATAGCACTTGATTCCAAAAAAAAAAAAGTAATAAACACCTGAACGCCATGACAGCAGTTAGGTTCCACGCCAACATATATCATGATTTTGTTTTAAGCCTAATACACGATTTCGCACCTCTCGACGTAGTCATGAGATTCAGACGGTGATGATTAGCCGCGCTGATTTTAGCTCAGAAATCCCTTTGGCGATGAGCTGAAGGTATCCAAATTCTCTGTTTGGCCAGCTCGTCTCGTCATCGACTTCTCCCTGTCAATCGATCCCTTTTACAGATGAAGATGAAACTATTGTTTCTTCTTCTCTTCCATACAATGCGACTGTCTCACTTGTGTACCTGTGACATCAACCACCCGCACTTACTATTCTAGTCGGTGGGTGGGTTTGGTTGGTGTTCCAGTTATGTGTGTATTGTCGCGGGCAACTCGTTAGTCGGGGAGATCCACACACGATCTTGATTCCAGGATCGGCAATGTGGGGATCGGATCGGGGTGGTCTGGTCTGATCTGGCCCCCACTTCACCGGCGGGCTTGAGACTCCAAAATCGCCGCACTTACATGCAGTACCCTCGTCAGCTCAGGCTGGGAGTTGAGTTGGGAGCCGCTCGAGGATGATTTGTGTGTGTTCCAAATATGTATTTTAGGACTAGCATCTCTCTTGCCTTGTAGGCAAGGGTGATGAATACCGCGCTGTCGCATGTCATGGCATGCTTTCAACTTTTTGTGTCACCTCATACGGGACTCAAGGGCCAAATTCACTCAGTTCCCCCCCACCTTCAAGCCGTTCAAGTCGTGTGAGTCTTTTACGGTCGGGTTGGTGGATTCACAGTTCCCATGCTCGAATCGAAGCTACTCCAGAGTCTCCTCAGACTAGGAGTGTATATTTTTGTCGGGCCTCGTCATTGTATCACACGCCGTAATTTTTACGTGGGACAATGACTCTTCTCCCAAAGCGACTCATGTTCGGGGCCTCCCCTCCTATCAGGCCCCAACACATCGGAAGCCTGGGCACCTGGAGTGCAGACAACAACCTCATCGCACGACTCAATACAACTTGGTTGACTGGTTATCCGGCAGCTTGGGCATCAAAAGTGCGGTTGGCAACTCGGGGATAATAACAGCAAAGCTCTATTACCTCCCCGACATCACAGAAATTAGACCTCCTTGCCTTCTTCTTTTTGGCTTCTATTACACACATGTCTGCCGCCTCCATGCCACTTCTACGCCGCTTCTCCGCATGTGAAACCCGGAGTTGGAAAATAAGGTTTGCGCCAAGTTAGAAACGATATCAAGCCACTTTCCTATTTCTTGGATGTCTAGTGCGCACACGCACCTTTGCACTGTGCATGCCAGTAGACGGAACGCCTCTATCTTCTTTCATAGTCTCCTATTTGGAAAGAGAGTTCCTTCCTGCCGAGCTGGCTCCCTGGTGATGGGAAGCGAGGGGATGGGCGTGAGCGTATATCTGCATCGTATTGTGGTATCGGGCGGTTAGAATCCCCAAAGAGAAGTGGGATAGCTTGCCATGTTTTCCATCTCAATCAATAACATCGATTAGAAGATTGTCGAACAGATTCCCCCTCTCCGAGTAAAAACACCAACCAATTTTCCATGGCGCCGGTGGTATAGTATGTGATTGGACCTGAATGGACTATTGGAAGCTTCGACGAAGCTTCGAGAACATGAAATTCGAGAGAAAAAAAGGCACGTAAGTTTTCCACGATTCGTATAAGCGTGCAACCCTTAGGTTTGTTCGGTCTAGATTCAAAACGTTGGCGCCAGTTGTCAAGCTAGCAGCAATTTGCGAATGCCATTGCCACCGACGAAACCCATGAGAAGAATTCGGCTTCGCGGACGGCCAGGTTGGACTTGAATGGGCGTGTGCACCCACTGCAGGGGGCAGAGCAATATCCTTCTGCAATAGCTTGCTCGGAATACCACCTTTTACGACTCGGAGGAATCAATGAAGCAGCTCGGTGTTGGGTAAGGAGCTCTCGCAACATTTGTCTCGATAGAGAATGAAGCTGGATGGATTTGAAACAGCAGTATCCCGCCTGATTCACCAGTGGAGTTTAAATGTTCGTCCCCCCGGTCTGCACGCTCTGCACGCTCTCTCTCTCTCTTGACGTGGCTGCCGCATCTGCTCTCCTGCAGGAATGCACCTGGCACCTCATCTGACATCAGCTAAGCAAAACACCGCTTCGATGCAACACAATGACCTCATCTAGCTATCAGTGGTTCGGTCGCACTCCTCGTGCCTGGATATGACCGTCTTACCCTTGGGTGTGTGTGTGTTCTTGTAAGGTAATCTGTGCGCAAGATGCCACACCCCGGAACAATTTCCTCTAATGTCACTCTGATTCGTTGTGCTGTCGAAATTGGGATGTGCCAAAGAGGCGGAATATTCCGAGGGCCCACAGGAGGGAAGAAGGAAATCCTACAACAGCCCAAAGAAAAAGAAAAAGAAAAAGAAAAAGAAAAGGTACAGACAGGAACAATACGAACCTGAAAGCAAAGTCAGTGGGTAGAGAAAGTTTCAAACCCAAAGACTTGGAATATCGGTAGGCATCGTACTCCCCCCTTTTTGCAGCTTGCGAGTATGGATCATGGATGGGATCGAATCCCGGTCAATGCGGCAACGCGGTCCATACATGTGCTCCTCTTGAACATGCGGATAATCAGTCCGCGGTTTTCATCCCAAAAATACCGTGAGCCAACTTTTCGTCACCTTGGTCGCCGTCGTTCCTTCCTCTCGGTCCGTTTCGCCCTGACCAAGCTCTGCTTCCAGAAGCCTCGCTGCTGCTGCGTGTGCCCATGGATATTGGAGAGGCAGGTAGTTACCAGGTATCGCAGTCGCAGTCGGTTCGCCTGGGCCGAATAGCAATCAACCATGAGCTTTTCTTCGGTCGGTGAGGAAGCCCTTCCCGTCCAACATCGAAAGACCACTGTGGTATAGACGCGACTATTCCCTCGTGCTATCCATGCGTGGTTGGCTTGGTGGGTGGCTTGGGAGATCCAGAAAAAAAAATCAGGATGCCGCGTCCGAGGAAGATCCTCGCTCTTCGACCCTGTCCTCTCCAATGTCGTCAAAAACTCTCCTCGAGTCCCTCCAACATACCCGAAAGAACCGGCAGCCCGTTCCATCCCGTCGCATCAGAAAACCTAAGCCTCATGCACGGCGGTCCCGTAATTTCGGGAATGGCCCTTGGAAGACGAAATGCCGAAAATTCTGCCCTTTCACCTCGGTCAATTGCGTCGGTGTCATCCTCCACTTCGGGAGGATGTCGGTTCGTTTCGGGAAAAGGCAACCTTACTTACCGTGGCTCACCAGCACCACTAAGCGGAAGTAGTCATATAGGACCGAAACTGGCCCGCTCTTCACGTACATTTCGTGGTTCCCTTGCGGAAGTGGCTTCTAATGCCAGGGATTTCCCCAGGAGCCCTCACATGCAAAATGGGCACAGGAACCGCCCACGTCTGCTCATTTCGCTTTTTTCTTCCTTTCTTTGTGCTCCTTCCCACACTGGGATACCAGTATGATTCACTCTTCGCCAAGCCAAGTTCGGTTGGCGGATGAAACGATGGGAACCTTGACAATAGAATCGTTTTCTCGCCTATGCTGGAGTGGGAAGCACATGCAACTCTCTCTTGCCCAGTACCGGGAATGTACATACCATACCATCTATCCCTGCTATCGTTGTCGGTGTCATTGCTGCCCTCATGCTCGCTGGCCCCTTTGTCCGCCCATACAACACCAGCCCTTGAGCGGGAATTCACCGCAGAGCAGCTCTTGACGCGCAACGCCGTAACAGGCTCAATAGGTTGAGTAGATCTGGCTGCGGCCGACTGGTATCATGGAGGAGAGCAGAAACAACGAAAAATGCGGGAACGAGAAAAAACCGCAAAAGCAATGTTCTATGAATCCCGGTAGGTCCCAAAAATCCTACTCCATGGCCCCTGTCTATTGAATATCCGATACATTTATCCCTGATACATGCGTGCGCCCGTCCCAATCTATCTCTCTCTATGTCCGTAGCTTCGCAGATAAATGGCAGGAAAACGTGGCGAGAAAAAGAGAACACGCTCGAAATGTACAAGCACGCCTGCGTGAGCATGACTAACCTGGTCTATGCTTGCCTGGAAGGAGGCCGAAATAAGACAAATGGACGGTAGATGAAACCCTGTTACTCCACCGAGGAAATACAAGTCATCATGCGTCAATTCCGCCCGCCGAGCCTCGCGCAGACTCCAGGCCACCTGGCCTTCGCTCAGCAATGGATATGGGCGAATGGGGCAATAACTAGACAGCGGGAGAAAAAAAAAATTGGAAGGAGACGAGGTTGTGTTCGATGTGGAATCGTATGAGTGGATTCGAGAAATGGAGCCATCGAATATCCCAAGTAGGCTCCAGGAAAATGTCGCAAAATGCTTCCCGACCAGGTATCCGTGGTGCCGAGCTAGTCGCAGATAGCTATGTGTATTATCAGGACTCTCACCCATCGTATAATATGCTGGGGTGACGTCTTTTAAACTTCGACCTCTGCACAAGGGATTCCTGGTGGAATGTGGTATCGTTGTCGTTGCGTTGCTTGTCAGGTGGGGCTTGTTGTCAGGTGGGGGGGGGGGGGGGAGGTGGAGGCGCTGGAGTAACAAAAAAGATTCCCCACCAACTGCCCCATCGAGAGGAGCCCCGCCTTCCAAAGATGGCAGTAAGGGGTGTGTAAGCGGACTGATAGGGACGGTCGTTAGTGGCGTCGAGTCGCACGGCGAGCTAATGTTTTAGTGGCAGACAAGCAGAAACATGATCCCCCTTTATTCCCGTATGGCTAGGCGCTGTGCTGTACCGCATGCAAACAAACAATCAAAACTCGCCTGTTATGATGTGTGAAGAGCTCGGAATCCGGCTGCGACCAGGCTCCGGGACTTGTCCCTCGCGTCAGCAGGCCCCGTCCAGTAGAAGAGTCCCTGAAAGCCTCAAATGTCAGCCAATACTACCGCTGTGCCAGTCTGTACGCAGTGGAGTCACTTACGCCGAGACCTTTTTGCTTGCAGAATCCTGCCTTGGTCTTCACGGTTTCGGGGTTGTCGTATGTCACGAAGCCACCGTCACCTCCCACGCAAGTGGCAGAAACAGACCGCTTGTCCACGGCCTCCTTGGTCTTGGGCCTGGGTAACTGGTTATACTCAAACACGCCGTCCGTGCCGCCGGCGCCCTTGAACTTCTGGTCCGGTCCTGTCGCGTGGAGGAAGCTTCGGCCAAACACTGGTATCCCTAAAAGGATTTTCTTGGCCGGGCAGCCCTGAGACATGAGATACGTAACTCCCCCGGACCCAGAAGACTCGTGCTTGTGCATTGCGTACAGTTGCGATTGGTGTCCAGACTTGAGGCTCCAGTGGCCCGTGAAGTCGTATGCCATTAAGTTGATGTAGTCGAGGTAGTTGGCAGCCTGGCCTACGTCGATACATTGTAGGACCGCCTTACCTGCTGGGAGCATAGCCGTCAGGGTGTACTGGTCGTCTGGAAGATAGAGACGGACTGCCGCCAGCAGTGCCAAGAAATTCTGACCCTGCTCGAGATCGCATGGATACTCCCAAGCAACTATTTATGTCACATGTCAGTCGGTCCGAGTCATGGCGGAGGAGGTACTGTAGGTTGAGGAGAAAGGCCGGGTGTCCTTACTGTCGATGCCATCCAGGCCGGAAGCCTCGACCAATCCTCGTGCTGAGCGAGCAAATGTGTCGCGCATTGCAGCGCTGCTCGCAACCATGGGGTAAATCTGGGAAGAGTTTCCTCCTCCTACAGATAGTATGACCTGAAGATGAGGGTGCTGTTGCTTGAGGTGCATCAAAGACCCGAGTCCACCTTGCACTCCATCGCAGGGGGCTTGGCAGTCTGCCCACTCGTCGCTCAACTATACCCAGACAATGTGGTTAATATCGACGAACTAAGAAACCCATATCGTCCACACCGCGCGTGTCCGCTGATTGATGGGGGAAAGGAGAAGAGAAAACCTACGTATACCCCGCCGTCAGATCCAACACTGGCATGGGCATAGAACACATGGCTGATGCAGCTGTAGTTCATGCCCCCAGGAGTATCACCCTGATATATCCTGTAATTTGGGAAGTAAACGGCATTTGTGAACATGACACTTGCAACACTGGCAGCCATGCGGGCCTTTTTCGATGTCGACGGCATTATCAAGGGAGTTGTGTAGCGCCGGGCGTAGCAAATATGCTGTATGACGACTGCCCCAGACAGGATACCAAATTGGAAGGCGCTCAGTGAATAGTGACCGAATGGGGAACCCGCAGCGGAGAAGCCAGTTGTTAGCACAGCGGGAAGAAGCCGAAGAAACTGATGAAAAGTGCCGTTCGGTCGTCAAAATATATACTCATATTGGATGGGAGAAAAGGTCGAGGAGTTGGGCAGCAAGGGAGAGAAAGCAAGCGGCATGCTTCAGAGGTAAAAAGACGGAAGGCTGTGGCCGCTTATAAGGAGAAATTTTGTTGTGATGCTCGACTAGGACCCTGTGGAGACGGGTATCGAAATTTTTGGCCAAGTGGTTCATTGTCCAAGGATGAGAGATCCTCTCATGCATGACATATAGCTATATATATATATATATATATATATATGTATATATTTTGGTTATTTTCCAACCAGGGGGTGGGTTCAATGGAAGGGAAAAAGACAAGGGACGGACGGTTGAAATTATGATGAGTTCCATCGAGGGCCAAGGCATGGAGTACATCCTCTGGGGGTATCTCGATCGTTTCCAGTCCCCTTACATGTGTGCGTGTGTGTGTGTGCATACTTGGTAATACCGGAGCACACGTAGCGCCAGCATGGGGTAGACAAGGAGCAAGACTCCTGGAATGGGGGAAGCGTACTATTCTCGAATCTCGAGCACCACCTTTCCAGGGCGGTGGTGGGCGCCCAGCGGCCCATTGTTAGGACCTTTGCTGGAGCCGAGACAGACACGGAGTCCTGGTTCTGAGAAAAGCAGCAAACGTGGAATATCCGCCCCTAGTCGGCTCAACAATGTTCTATGCTTAGCCTATGATCTATTTCTTGGCGGAAAGCAGAATAAGAGTGTGCTTCAGGTCGATGGAGCGGCGATAAGTCTTGTCCTCGGTGATGTGCGTAGAAACCATGCATGTATGCATGTACATGTGTATGTCTTTAATTGACATAACTGTTGCATTAGATAGACACAAACGGTGCCTCAGATCCCTGCTCCCACTTCACCCAACCGCCTGTCGGGGCCAGAGACAAACCACCACCAAGTCGAGCGAGACCCTCACACCTAAATTTTCCTTTTTTTTGACATGCTCTTTACGTGTCTTGTGGTGTCGCTCATCCTCCGAATTAAGCAGCCCAGTCACTCGCCCGGATTTGTAAATTTATTCTTATATCGCGCCCTCTGGGCGCCAATGTGCGGTTATTCATTTTGAGAAAACTGTGCAAGGCACGCTTGATGCCGCGGCTTGTCAATATTCCCACCCAATGAAGCAAGTCTCGGAGGGCAGTGTCTCGGGGAATTTAACAATTCTTCCAGCCATTGTTCTCCTTACAGGGTGGTGATAACAGGTAGCACAATGTGCCGAAACAGCTCCCACTTTCCAGCGCGGTTTGGACACAAAGAGTCGGACCGGCATGCCGGGGAATTTACCTCGGACTCACAAGCGATCAGCGAGGCCTCGACACACTCCTGGGAGTGCTGGCCGCCACTACGAAATATCAAGGTGAAACTGGCATTCCGAACCTCATGCCGGGGAACCGCCCCATCCTCCTCCATGCTCTCGGCGAAGGAGCAGTTTGGACCAACCCTTGAATGAGCAGTGAGGCAGTAGCAGTTGGGCATCCGAAGCTGGTCCAGGGATTTTGCTTCGAGCTGCCGACACCTGTCGAGTCAGTCACACCGGTTTTCCTGTGTCACTATGCCAGCCAAAATCCGTTCCCCAAATCCGCTCCCCAAATCCGTTCCCCAAATCCCCCAACCTACGGCTCCAATCCGCTATTCTGTTTTAGCGGCCTTCCAGAAAATTCCTTCGCTGGCTTCTTCAGCCTTGCCGCAACAGAAACTACAGTATCTTCATTCACCCTTGGTGGTCTCTCTAGACTGTCGCATCTGAGTTGTTTACAAGTAGATCCTTCTCCACACGCGTCTGGATTTGGGGCGGCGGAGGACATTCCCATGAACCAACATGGCGCTTGCTCTGGACACGGTTCGGCGATTGCAAGCGTGTTCTGTGTGGTGAGTTCTCGTTTGGGGGGAGCTTGGCACCACATGCACCAACCGATCACTTTCTCCTCGCAAAATGAAACTGTCCGTCTGTATCGGACCAAAGGTGTCCACATCCACCAGCCTTGTGGGGGGGGGGGGGGGCAATCCTCCACTTTGCACCCGTCTCCAATAGGCGGGGGCACAGCAGACCCACCTTCCCAGATGATGGCGCTGCTGCACGGTCTGACGTCGAAATATTGAAGAATGCTTGGCAACCCGAGGAGGGCCTCGGATGGAAATTGATGAAGGTCCCTCAGCGGACAGGAGAGGGGCCGATTGCGAGCCTCCGAGCCGGGAGAGCTTGTCCCTGGGTTTCGGGTACATACTTCGTATCAAGGCCAACAACTCCTGATGACTGCATCGCGGTTCTCTGAGCTTTCTGGACTTTCAGGACTTTTGGGGCTAATTCTCTGTGAGGCCAGGCCTAATAAAGGACGGTGGGTATAGATGACAGCGCATTCCAGCCGCAATTCGTCTAGTCATCTGCACACATTGGTGGCTCACCGCCAGGCTACCCACAAACGTACGCAAACAAGGTACCAGGGTGTGTGAAAGACCGCGCGAATTGGAAGAGCAGAAAGGATCTCTGCTGCAACTCTCGTTCTGCAAGTCGGGAGAAATTTTGGCTGAATTAGGGTTCATTCGTGGGCAATTCCGTGAGGGGGCAATCTTGAGGGCTGGGACAAGCAGGGGGCTGCGGCACAACAGAGAAGCGACGCAGCCAAGGATGGTTAATGTGTGCCGTTTCCAGTGACATGTGTATTGCGAACTGGGTGTGCTTGCGTCTGCAGCTGGAGTGTTGTCATGCTGCCTGCTTGCGATATGAATGTTGCACCACGGTCGGGAAGACGGAAGGAGACGAGACATTGATAACAACTAGCGTCGCCGTTCGCGGATCGGATGCCATCCCAGAGACCCACATCTAGGGGTGTTCTTACGCCCTTCTTTTCTTTTGTGTAATTCTCTCGCCTGTAGATATTCACAATCGAGGCGTGTTGTTACATCTCCGACCTGAAGAGGCTCCCGACCGTTGTTCAATCATGTGGAACAGGCTCAGCGGGCCATAGCCGCAACGTTCCGCTGGCACGGGTCTGCTATGGTAGCAGACGCACATGGGTACCTCGATCGGTACGTACTGTCATTCTACTTGACATGATGCCTGGTTGAGGCTCTGTTCGGACCACTGCCGAAGAACAGGGCAGCCACGTCGAAGACGGCTCCCAGACCGGTGAGAGCTTTGTTTCATGCAGTGTTGCCGGTGGGAGACAGGCTTCATGGAAGTCTGGGAGGTTTTTTTTTTTTTTTTTTTTTTTTTTTTTTTTTTTTGTATGAAAATGTGGCAAGAAGATTATTTATTGGAACCAATGGTGCAGGCTAAAAAATTTAAACCACAAAAAAAACA
>JAKWBI020000646.1:0-26137 GCA_022664585.2 Zalerion maritima | reverse complement strand
GCGATTTTCACGATATATGTGGCGGATACTACGTATTCCCACACCTTACTTCCTGCGTGGAAGTACCGGATATTAATTTTTTATTTATATATATAATAATTTTTTAATGGCAATGGCAGTTTTTTATTTATATATGAATAATAATAGTTTTTTATTTATACGTATAATAACTTTTTACTGGCGATAATAACTTTTTGTTTATGCATTAACGATAATAGTTTTTTATTTATGCATATAAGAGCTTTTTACTGGCGGTAACAGCCTGGCGATAATATTTTTTTGCTGGCGATAATAGCTTTTTACTGGTAATAATAATTTTTTACTGGCGATAATATCTTTTTGTTTATGCGTATAACAGTTTTTTACTGGTAAAAATAGTTTTTTATAACGATAATAGCTTTTTATTTATACGTATAACAGCTTTTGGGTAGCGATAATAGCTTTTTATCTATACGTATAACAGCTTTTTATTTATACGCAGGAAAGTTTTTTTTATCCAATTAACGATAAAAATTCTATTATCATCGTTTATTATCGTAGGGATTATTTTTAAACTACTATTAATAATAGCAGGGGTTTTTCCCATATAAAATCGCGGTTTTGAGCTCCTGTACGCAAAGTCTTATATTATAGGGTCGTATGGTAATTATATATTACCGTTTAATAAGTTTTATTATAATATTGGTCCATTTTTAAAACCATGTATGCAAATTTCGTGGTTAATACTTTAATGGTGCGATGGCTTAGGAATACAGGTCTTTTATTATATCTTTTATACGTATTTTATTAAGCTTAACGTATTTGCAAAGGTTAAAATACCAAGTTTATAGGGATTTGCTTAAAGTATAATAGGCGTTTTGGTAAGGTACTATTATGGTTTTTATTATTTATACGTAAAGCTTTCGAATAAAGTTTTTTTATTCCTTATAATATAGGCGCTTATAATTATAATTCGTAAAAAGGAATTGTTATATCTTTTAGTGGTTTAGGCTAAGTTCGAGGAAATTAAAAGCTGGTTTAATATAATCGCTTATTAAAATATATATAAGTGTATTATTATTTTACGTATTAGGAAGGCCAGTTAATACTTTAATAGGTACCATTGGGTTTCTTTTAATGGTTTGGATAAACCTTTATAAATTCCCCTATGGGAAATTATTATAAGTAGGCCTACGGGGGTTATTAAGGAATGGTTTACCTTACGTAATAGGGTCGATATTGAATTATAAAGAGGAATTAATGGCCCTGGTGCGGAACTGCTTATTTTAGGTCTCCCATTTAAGGGGCGTGTTTAAAATAATATTGCTTATATTAATAATAAGGGGGTAATTTAGCGGAGTTGTATGATCGATTTTAAGGAAGGTATATTATAATTCGGCGGAATTAATTAAACTTTTAATTATCAAATATAAAAGGTTAGACTAGGTTATTTATAAACGTGGTATAATAAGGTTAATTAATGATTATATAAGTATTATTATGGTGTATTGGAAGGGCGTATAGGGAAGTTATTTATAATATTATTATTATCCTTATTATACCGTATATATTTATAAATTATATATATAAATATACCTATTATATATAAAACACGCGATAATGTATTTTATATTATAATGTATTAAATATGCGATAGCGTATTTAGGAGGCATTGGCGCCGTAGATACGTAGTGGCGCAGTTAATACGCAATAATGGCATATCAAACACGCAGTGGCGTATTTGATATTACGTATTAAATGTGCGATAACGCAGTGGCGCAGTTGATACGCAGTAATGGCGTATTAAACACGGAGTGGCGTACCTGACAGGTCGGACTTTGTCTGCCTAAGGTTGACAGAACACTTTTGCCACCTTTCGACGTTCGGCTGGTTGTCGTGGCAACTTGAGTGGCGTAGTTCGTGGCTTATTTCTTCCTCGATATTTTCAGGCCCACATGTTAACACCATCATCAATCAAACAACACCAGATTTAACAGCCTGCTTTATCAGTTCAAATGATAGATGCAGATGGTATTCTGTCCTGGCTCGGATCAATTTCCGATGCATCCGCCCCTCCGCCATCCCGAAAGAGACAACGACGAGACTCTGCATCTCAATCTTCATCCACCTGGAGCCCAAAGACTACCAAGACAACAAAGGCGACCTCAGCAACCAAACATTTAATATCGCCTCCTGTCTCGTTCTCGGCTGCAAAGATGAGCTCATCCGGGCCTGGTACGCCCCAGTCTCGCCGAAAAAAGGCTCGTACATCCAGCGCGCTCCTCGGCGACATCCACCGGACACCTCGCCAGGCAGATTTTGCCTCCCTTCTCCGCCGACCTCCGCCGCCCGCACCCGGGTCGCGATCGCATTCCTCCTCCTACACGACAAGCTCGCCGATCGAGGATGAGACCAACAATAGCCGAGACGACATATCCGAAGCCCCGTCGAAAGCATCCAGGGCATCCTCTCCGCGAAAACGCAAGCGCGATCTAACGCTCTCGGAAAACATTGGGTGGAAGGACCTTAACTACTGGGCCGCGCCCGCGTCTGTGCAAGAGCTATTGGACTCGCTAGCCGATATCCTCGACGGTTACGCATTCATCCCCGCTAGCCTACAACCGGCCATCATGTCGTATTCGGACAAAAGATTCCAGCCTCTCGACCAGTTCCGCCGCGCCTTTGCCGTAGATGCCGGGGATCCCGGTAAAGGTCCCGCTGGTGATGCTGGTAGCGATTTCCAGCAGCGGCAATTGCCAGGTCGGTGTCCCTCTCCCGACGAGATCAAGGTTATCCTTTACGCCGCCGAACAATGTGCGAACGAGGAGCTGGCGGAGAACTCGTGGAACTTTAAGGTCCATCTTGCGCTCTTACAATCAATATTCCGCGAGCCCTTCCAAACGGATGAGGTCGCGTTGCCTTTTGATGCTATCGAGTGGTAAGACATATTTATTCTCCCTGGTTGCCTCGTCTTAATCCAACCTCACCAGCATCCACGTCCCATATTAACTTTTTAACTTTTGCCCTTACATAGTACCGCTGCCTATCCCGATCGCTACTTTATTACTGGTGCCAGCAGGGCCCATCGGGTCGACCTGTGCGTATATATGGACCCGGTACAGCTTGCAATCAGTGCTAGTCCTACCCACACCGGCAGTTATCCTGCTGCAACGGCCATTACGTCTGACCCTGGCGTGGCCTCCACTGGCGAACCCTGCCTAAATATCCCTTCGGTATTCCCACCAGAAAATAACAACCCATCCGAGGCCAGCCTTGTGGCAGATAGGATACGCAACCTTCGACTTCTTAATACGCACACCAGAGCCGTAAACCACACTAATTACCAGGCCCTGCAGAATAAGCCCATTTGCCTTAGCATCGAGACTAAGAAGCTCGGCGAGGATGTGGTCAAGGCAGAGCTGCAGCTCGGGGTTTGGATGGCCGCCCACTGGGGTTTCCTCTCCTTCGTTACCAACGGGGACCCAGCTGCGCTCTCGGCCCTGCCGTTCCTGCCCGCGCTAATTATTCAGGGCCACGAGTGGAGGCTGGTGGTTTCCACGAGGGACGAGGGAGGAGCAGGGGGTAACAAGATAACTTTGTGGTCGAGTCGGCTTATTGGCACTACGCAGCATGCGAAAGGCGTATATCAAATTATCTTCGTGCTAAGGTATTTGCTTAATTGGATGCGGAATGTATATTGGCCATGGTTTCGAACATTTGTTCTTCAAATTAAAGAAGTAGGATAAAAGCGCATACAATGCTCTAGTTAATCAATGTAAATATTATCTATCATATTGTATAGAATAAGAATCTACGTATAAAAGCCCAAATGCTCGATTTTATAGGGGAAACATTATAGTATAAGACTTTGCGTATAGAAGCCGAAATTCTCGATTTTGTATGGGAAAAACCCCTGCTATTATTAGTGGTAATTTGAAGATAATCCCTGCGATAATGAACCTTAATAATAGAATTCTTATTATTAATTAAATAAAAAAAGCTGTTATGTGTATAGTTAAAAAACTGTTATACGTATAAATAAAAAGCTGTTATTACCACCAAAAAGCTATAATATGTATAAATAAAAAGCTATTATTATTACTAAAAAGCTATTATCGTTTTTATAAACAGTAGGCATATATATAAATAAAAAACTATTATTATTACCAAAAAGCTATTATACGCATAAACAAAAAGCGATTATCGCCATTCAAAAGCTGTTATACGTATAAAAAAAAGCTGTTATTATTGCTATCAAACAGCTATTATACGCACAGATAAAAAGGTATTATTGCCAATAAAAAGCTATTATACGCATAAATAAAAAATTATCATTGTTATTAAAAATTTATTATACGTATAGACCAAAAGCCGGTATTATTAAAAATATAAGAATAAGCTGGTTCATTGGCTTTGGAATAATTTGCAAAATCAAGTTTTAATCATTATTATTGGAATATTAACCCAGGCTTTTTTACCCAGGTTAGGCCTTTGGTTGAGCTTTCCGTAGTAATTATATTAACGGAGTATATTAGCCGTGGCAGGCTTCGCGAAAAAGTTGTATGGCTGGAAATGTTAATTCGTAATTTCCACAACAAGTTATTATTATCCTTATAAAACGCTAGCGAATATATAAATAGAAAGGTGTTATCGTCCTTACAAGCCGCAAATATATATATAGCCAAAAAAGTATAACTGTCCTTATAAACCGTAAGGGTATACAGAAACAAAAAGCTGTCATCGTCCCTATAAACCGCCAGCGAATATATATATATATATAACTCTTATGATACCTTTATATATATCATTATTTGTTTATATTAATAATATAAAAATACAAATAAAAATATAATAATATTTTTATAAATTACCACCGTATATATAAATATAAAATTATTATTATTTTATAAAATTAGTATTATTCGGACTTTAATTGGGTATACGTAGTGAGCGTAAGGGAGCGAAGTATTCGCTTTCTAAAATTATTAAGCCCGTGAGGGAATACTAACACTTTCAGTGTGGACCTAGCTTAAAGGCCGAAAACTATAGAGTCCTTCCTAATTAGGCGAAAAATAATATCATAAAATTTTATATTTATATTCATTATAATTATTATATTAAATAACTCCTTCGGATTATTTTACAATATTTGAAAACACTTGTTAATAACTCCAAAAAAGCGCTAAAAGCTTTTGAGTAAATTTAAAAAGTATTTCAAGGTGGTTTTTTGCATATAATTTTAACCTTATATAACCAATAATATAACGTCTATGCATTTCCTACGGCGCAAATATATATCTGCCCGCATTCGCCGTAATAAAGGAAATAAAAGACAATCGAGTTAATAAAAATGCTTATTAAAAGTTTCGCTATATAAAGCATATTTCTATTTATGTCTACGATTTTATTTGTGGTTTTTACTTGATTTTTAACATCTACTGTGTACGCAATTGTCAGGCGGGAAAAAAATCAGCGGCGAATAATTATGTGATTTACCACTTAAAGTACACAGGTTTATAAAAAAGAGCATACTTGCCCGCATCCACCCGAGTAAATTGAATAAAAATAAATACAAATGGGCAAAATGATATGTAAAACCTTTCCCTTTGATTGCAGCTATTATTTATTTTTACGATTTTATTTGCGTTTTTTACATAATTTCTAAAACCTACAATGGATGGAATCGTAAGGCGTTAAAAAAATAAGGGGCGTGCTGAATATGTGCCTAACCATGCTAGTATACGGGTTTTGGCAAATGCGCTTCAGGCCAGATCGGCCCGAATAAATTAAATGAAAATGACTAAAAATCGGCCAGAAAATATTTAACTGATTATCTTTCGATCGCACGTTTTATTTAATTTTTACCATTTTCTTTGCGTTGCTTACTTCATTTTGAAAATTTACTATAAACGGAAGTGTGGGGCGGGAAAGAAATTAGCGGCGGAAAGAAATTAGCGCCGGGTTTTCATGTAATTTACCATTTAACGTACGTTGGTCTATAAAACAGACCATACTTGCCCGCATCCACCATAATATAAGAAATAAAAATCGGCCAAATGATAATTAAATAATTGCATTTCCATTGCAACTTAAATTATATATTTACCATTATATTTACGTTTCTTACTTTAATTTAAAAATTTACTATTAACGGAATCGTGCGGCGGGAAAGAAATCAGGGGGGGCTGATTATATGCCTAACCACGTTATTATTTCTTTTTGACAAATGCATACATATCATACGCCCAAGGCCGCATCGGCCGAAATCAAATAAATAAATATAAATATAAATATATAAAATGGTATTTTAATTATTATCTTTTAATCGTAATTATTATTATATTTTTCCCATTTTATTTAGGGGTTATACTTTATTTTCATAATATATTATAAACGGAATCGTTAGGTGGGAAAAATATTAGGAGCGGCCAAATTATATACCGAACCATATTATTATATGGCTTTTGGTATATAAACACTTGCCCATATTAGGCTAAATAAAATTAATAAAAGGGTTGTTTTATATATGGGCTTTCTTTTACAACATTTATTTTATTTTTAACATTTTATTTAGGCATTATATTATAATTTTAAAGTTTTATGTTTGGTAAATTCACGGTTAGTAAAAACTTAATGTGGTAAATTTTATCTAACTTGCCCAAATAAAATCCACCTATTTTACAAATATTTTAAAATTTATTTTATATTTTTCCCAAGCCTCAAGGGTTTATTCTTCAAGCTTTTACTTAATTCAAAGATTATTAAAAACGGGAGTAAGGGGAAAACAGGGAAGGGGAAGGTATTAGATTGGCAAACAGGGACGTTTAAGATTATTCCATTATAGTTCACAATAATATATTTCCTTTTTAATATTAATACATGTATCCCTTCATTTTTCCTTTTTTCACGATTTCCTTTATTACCTTTGCCATTATTATCAATGTAGTATTGGACAGTTTAAACACGAATTAAATCGGCTTATTTCTCCGCCTTTTATACATAGATTAATGGAATGTTTAAAACGCATTTAAATGCGCTTATTGTTCCGATTTTTATACACACATTAATGGAATGTTTGAAATGAAATGAAACCCGCTGATCTTTGCAATTTTTATACACAGATTAATGGAATGTTTTAAATAAAATTAAATGCGCTTATTTCTCCGATTTTTATACACAGATTAATGGAAATTTTCAAGTTAATTAAAATGCACGTATTTATACGATTTTTATATAATAAAGAATATAATATTGGGCGAGGGGGGGGGAATGAAGGTTTATAAATCAGGGAAGGTCCGATATTAAATAATGTAAGTTATAATTTAGTAGTTCAATTGGTTAAACCCTTATCGTCTATTAAAACTGTAAAACGAAAGTGCATGAGTTCAAATCAGCCAGTAGCCACGTTTTTCAAACTTTGAAAAAGCTTTCCAATTAAGCCAAACATTATTAGTAAGCAATTGAAATGAGTAAGCAATTGAAATAAATAGAAATAAACAAGTAGAGTGTAGCGGGGAGTAGGTTTAATAATCTGGCTATATGGTCGGTATTTAAAATTTAACTATTTGGTTTGGTTAAACCTTTAATTACTTATTTAAAAATGGTAACGTTTGTAAAAATATAAATTAATCCTATTTAGGATTATTCCTAAACGATAATATAATATTTGGGGGAATATATAATATATTAAATAAAAATTATATATTTATAATTAAGTTTCTGCCGCCATGGTTTATTGCCCTTTTGAAAATCCAAAAGTCCCGGGGGTACTTTTGGCTTTTTATATAATCCTATATAGGATTATTTTACGGCTTTAAATTAATTATTTAAATAATTACGCCGCGCGTAGGGTTTTAATATAAATGCAGCGGGGGATATTTCCGGCACCGTAATAAAAGTAGCAAGTGAGTGAAATAAATATAAATGAAAAAATAGAATAATAAGTGAGAAAAATAAATAAAAATAAAAAAGTAGAATAATAATATAACGGTGCCGGAGGTATCCCCCCTTGTATTAATACCAAAGATTCACGCCCGGCTTAATTATTTAAATGATTAATTTAAAGCTTTAAAATAATCCTGTATAGGATTATATAAAAAGCCCAAAAAACCCCCGGGACTTTTGGATTTTTAAAAGGGCAATAAACCATGGCGGCAAAAACTTAATTATAAACATATAATTTTTATTTAATATATTATATATTCCCCTAAATATTATATTATCGTTTAGGAATAATCCTAAATAGGATTAATTTATATTTTCAAAAACGTTACCATTTTGAAATAAATAATTAAATCTTTAACCAAATTTAATAGCTTGGTTTAAACACCAACCATATAGCGAGGTTCTTAGACCTACTCCCCGCTATAAAAACAGAGTAAAATAAATAGAAATACAGAGGTAGAATAGTAAGCGAGTAAAATAAATAGAAATAAAATAAGGAAAATAAACATAAATAAAGAATAAACGAATAGATAATGTAAATAAAAAGTAAAATATAAAGAATAAAAATAAAGAAAAGAAAAAATAGAAGAATAGAAGCTATAAAATAAAACGCGAATAGAAGAAATAAAAATAAAATAAAACGTAAAATGCAGAGAATAAAAAGCGAATAAAATAAAATACTAACTTTCTTAATAATTTAAATCGCATTAGCGATTTTCACGATATGTGGGGCGGATACTACGTATTCCCACACCTTACATCCTGCCTGGAAGTACCCGATAATTAATTCTTCATCGTTGCGTTTATTACCACCCTTAAAAGTAGGTTCGTCTTTTCCATACGCGGCTTCTATCCATAAATAATTACGGTAATTGTAACTGTTTTAATATATAAATGAATATTAATAGGTATATAAACAACAATAGAAAACGCTTTTCAATATTGTCATAAATAAGAATTTCGAAATCTTTAAGGAAAGCACTATTAAAAGGCCTTCATATTATTGATTAATAAAAAGAAAAGCTTATGAGCCGAAAAGCTTTAAATTTTATTTTATCCAATAATATTTACGACGTCCCGGTCTTAATATATAGCCCACCTATATTAAGAATTTGCCAGGGTGGGTTATTATTAAAAGGAGCATTATGGGAACGGTTATAAAGGATAATAAAAAACAGTTTGGAAAAGGACGCTGATTCGGGTAAGGGATGCGGTTTATAATAATAAATATAAATAGCGCCGCCCATTAAAAAGGATTAAAGGGGCTTTTTAAAACCGAATAATCTTTAATAATATAAAAAGGGGAATAATTATTGCGTTTTTCATTTTATAAATCGTTTCTAATAAAGTTTAAATAATACTACTTAAAATAAATCTTATAATGGAGATAAAACCTGGGGTATAATAAGATTTATAGAAATACAATTATACACCCTTATTTAATTATATTTAAATAAAAAAGGCAACCCGTAATTATTATAAATCAATAATTAAAATTACGTGGAGGGTAAAAGAACGGATAGGTTTATAACATTTATAAAACCCGGGACATTTTTCCTAAAGATTTTGGGACCGCGGAACGCGGTCTTTTATTATAAATTAAGAAAATATACTAATACCGGAGGTATTTCCCATGATATTTATAATAAAACTTTACGCCCGGCGTAATGATTTAAATAATTAATTTAATGATTTAGAACAATTTTATATAAGATTATATAATAATTTTAAAAGGGCAATAAATTATAGCGGTAAAAACTTAATTATAAACATTTAATTTTTAATTATTATACTTTATATTTTCTCTAAAATATTATATTATTATTTAAGAATAATCCTATTTAGGATTCTTATATATTTTCTGGAGTATTACCATTTTTAAAAAGGTAAATGGAGGTTTAACCGAACTAAGTAGCTTATTTTTAGACACCGATTATACAGCGAGGTTATCAGACCTACTACCCGCTATATTAGCAATCCCTCACGGGCTAAATGGTTTTAGAAAGCGAATACTTCGCTCGCTTATGCTTACAATGTATTCCTAATAGTCGAAAGGCGTAGAAGAAATAATAGGAAAGAATTATAACAAGGGTTAAAAATCGGGGAAGAATTGCGTTTAACTAATAATATAACGGTGCCGGAGGTGTCCCCCGCTGTATTTGTACCAAAGGCCTACGCCCGGCGTAAATGCTTAGATAATTTTATATAAGATTATATAAAAAGTTAAAAAGGCCACCGAAACTTATAAAAACTTTGGGAGAATAATAAATTTTAACCGTAAAAACTTGATTATAACAATATAATTTTCATTTAATATATTATATTTTCCTCTAAATATTATATTATTATTTAGGAATAATCCTATATAGGATTATTCTATATTTTGGGGAGTATTGTTATTTTTAAAAAGGCAATTAAAGGTTTATCCAAACCAAACAGGTTGGCTTTAAACACCGACCATGCATAGAGGTTATTAAACCTATTCCCCGCTATAATAGTTATGTTCAAGTGGCGAGCACCCAAAAGGCGGGTGGGTGAAAGAATTAAAACCCGTACCCCGCAATTGTGGGTGCGTGGCACGGGTAAGGGTTAATTATAAATCATCATAGGCACATTTATATCACGACGTATGTACACGGCGGGCTAGCCGCGGGACCGATACGTATAATACGCTCCTATAAACCACCCCCCCTTTTTGGCCCTTCTTTCCCCCCCTTTTTGGCCCTTCTTTCCTCCCCTTTTTGCTCCCTTTCCGTAAATCGAATATATATAGTATGCGGTATTTATTATCGCTACTTAATAGAATTTTAACCCTTTATATATATTCGATTTTTAAGTAATCTCATCTTATACTTATCCCGCACTCACCCCGTAATACCCGCACTATAAATAATAACCCGAACGAGAATAATTACGCGCCCGCCGGCGGATAAGTATAATAAGCCCTTTCCGAATCGGTAATACTGCCTATTTATTAGAAAATAGCCCGGGCGTTTGCAGCGGTTAACGACGAGTCCGCGGCCGAGTTAAATAATATAAAGAAACGCCTACTTTAAATATGTTTCACCCTTAATACACGGATTTCGGTAATATATTAGGCGCCGCCGGCCCTGATAAATTATAAACCCTTAATTATAATAAACACATGACGGAAGCAATTCCTTTAACCGGCGAAATTTAACGGTAATGAAATAAAATGGAAGGTATTTTAAATTAAAATTAAATACAAATACACCCTGGACCAGGTCTTTATTAAGGGCGATATATTTTTATAGTATAATATTAACGCCTGCTTAAAAAATAAACCAAAAGCCTTTATTAATATCCGGTACTTCCACGCAGGAAATAAGGTGTGGGAATACATAGTATCCGCCACACATATCGTGAAAATCGCTAATGCGATTTAAATTATTAAAAAAGTGGGTATTTTATTTTCTTCGCCTCTTATTTTACTTCTCTTTATTTTATTCGCTTTTTATTCTGTGTATTTTACTTTTTATTTTATTTCCATTTCGTCTATTCGCTTTTTATTCTGTACCTTGTATTCTTTAATTTTTTCTTTAATTTTTTATTCTTTTTTATTCTTTATATTTTACATTTTATTTATTTTATCTATTCGCTTATTATATCTTTATTTTTGTTTTCCTTATTCTATTTCTCTTTACTTCACTCGCTTACTACTCTACTCCTTTATTTCTATTTATTTCAATTGCTTACTCATTTCAATGGCTTACTAATATCGTTTGGCCTCATTGGAATTTTTTTTAATATTCTAAAAAACGTGGCTACTGCCTGATTTAAACTTATGCTCTTTAGGTTTACAGCTTTTATAAACGATAAGGGTTTAACCAATTGAACTATTATACTATAACTTGCGTTATTAAGTATGGGACCTTCTCTGACTTATAACCCTTCATTCCCCCCAAATATTATATTCTTTATTATATAAAAATTGTATAAATACGCGGATTTTAATTGATTTGAAGATTTCCATTCATTTATGCATAAAAATGGGAGAAATAAGCGAATTTAATTTCCTTTAAAACATTCCATTAATCTATATATAAATATCGGAAAAATAAAGGCCTGTAAATTCGTTTAATACATTCAATTAATCTATGTATAAAAAGGTGAGAAATAAGCCGATTTAATTTCTTTTTAAACCTTCCATTGATCCAGTGATAATAATGGCAAAAGTAATAGAACAATGGTGAAAAAGGAAAAAGGAAGTGATACATGTATTAATATTAAAAAGGAAATATATTATTGCAAACTATAATGGAATAACCTCAAAGGTCCTTTTTTGCCAATATAATACCTTCGCCTGCGCTGCTTTCACCTAACTGCTCTTTTTAATAATATTTGAATCAAATAAACGATTAAATAATAAAGACTTGAGGTTTTCGAAAAATAAAAAATAAATTTGAGAATATTAATAAAAATATATGGATTTTTGGCGAATCAGGTATTATTTACCCGATTAAATTTTTGCTAACCGTAAATTTACCCAATATAAAATTTGAAAATTATAATATAATGCTTAAATAAAATGCTAAAAATAAAAGAATATTGTAAAAGAAAGCCCATATATAAAAGATCTTTTTTATTAAGATTATTTATTTTATTTTATTTTACATAAGGCAATACGGGCAAGTATGGATATACTAAAAGCCATATAATAATATAATTAGCTTTATAATTTGGGCGCCCCTAATCCTTTTCCTACCTAACGATTCCGTTTATAATATATTTTAAAAATTAACTATAAACCGTAAATAAAATGGTAAAAACAAAATAAAAGATATAATTAAAAGATAATTATTAAGATATTATTAAGATATTATTCTGTATATTTATATATATTTATATTTAATTTATTTAAGCGTATAGGGCCTGGTATGTATAGCAGGTATGTTTTCATTAAAGCTAAATAATAATGTGTTTGGGTATATAATTAACCCGACCCTAATTTTCCCCCCCCATAAGATTATATTTATAATAAAATTTAAAAGATAAATAAGGAATACAGATAAAAAGGTAAAAATAAAATAAAAGCTGCGATTAATAAATAATTATTTAAATAGTATTTTAAATATTTCTATTTATTTTTATTTATTTTATTTACCGGGATACGCCCTGGTGCGTATAACTGGTATGCATTTACCAAACCCATCTAAGAATATGGTTAGTTATATAATTAACCCGAACCCGATTTTATCCCGCTGCACGATTTCGTTTATAGTAAATTTTAGTAATAAAATAATAAACCCAAATAAAATGGTAAAAATAAAGTAAAAGCTGTAATGGAGAAAGAATCATTAAAACAATATTCTACAAATTTTAAGTCATTTATTTTATTTTATTTAGGCCGATACGGGCAAGTGTGTATATATTAAAAGTTATATAATATTATAATAAAGTATATAATTTGGCCGCCCCTAATCCTTTTCCCACCTAATCATTCCGTTTATAATATTTGTTAAAAATTGAATATAAACCGTGAATATAATGGGAAAAATAAAATAATAATTACGATCGAAAGATAATAATTAAACTACCATTTTATATATTTATATGTATATTTATTTATTGTATTTAGGCCGACGAGGCCTGGTATATATGGCGGTATATAATTACGAAAGCCATATAATAATATAATTGGTCACATAATTAACCGGACCCCGATTTTATCCCGCTGCACGATTCCGTTTATAATAAATTTTAAAAATAAAATGGTAAAAATAAAATAAAAGCTGCAATCGAAAGAGAATTATGAGGATGATATTTTATACACATTTATTTATTTTTCTTTATTTTATTTAGGCGGATGCGGCCTAGTGCGTATGTCAGGTATGCATTTACCAAAGCCATATAATAATGTGGTTAGGCATATCATCAGCCGCCCTAATTCTTTGGCCGCTGCAAAATTCCATCCGCAGTAAAATTTATAAATAATATATATAATGCAAATAAAATCGTAAATATAAAAAAGCAGGTGCCATAAAATGGCAATTGTATAAATACTGGTTTTACAATTTTTATTTAAGTTTATTCCTTTTTATCGGGCGGCTGCGACCACATTTATTACTGCCTATATACTGTGCAAGAAATTCAATAATCATATGATTAGCCCGCCCCTGATTTATTCGCCGCTCAATATTCAATCCCCAGTAAATTTTAAAAATAATATTTATAATGCAAATAAAATCGTAAGAATATAAGGAAAGCTGCCATAAAAAGGTAATATTATAAATATCATTTTTCCAACTTTTAGTTATTGTTAATCCTTTTTATCGGGCGGATGCAGCCGGATTTATAACTGCCTATAGATTTCACAACAAAACCAAGGGTTATATAATTGGCCGGCCCCTGATTTTTTCGACGCTTAATTCCATCCGTAATAAATTTTATAAATCTTATATATAATGCAAATAAAATAGTAGAAATATAAAAGAAATTACCATAAAAAGGTAATATTATAAATATCATTTTTCCAATTTTCATATATTTTTAATCATGTTTATCGGGCGGATGCGGCCAGATTCATTACTACCTATAACATAAAAAACCAAATGGTCACATGATTAGCCCGCCTCTTATTTTTTCCCCGCCTCTAACTTCTTCGCCGCTTAACTCCATCCGCAGTAAATTTTAAAAATGATATGTATAATGTAAATAAACTCGTAGAAATATAAGAAACGCTGTGATCGAAAGATAATTATCAAAATATTATTGTATATATTTATATTCATTTATATTTACTTTATTGAAGCGTATACGGCCTGGTGCGTATGGTAGGTATGCATTTACCAAAAGCCATATAACAACGTGGTTGGTCATATAATCAGCCGGCCCCTGAATCCTTTCCCGTCTTATTATTCCGTCCACAGTAAATTTTAAAAATGGAGTAAAAAACGCCAATAAAATGGTAAAAATAAAGTTAAATGTACGATTGAAAGATAATTATTTAAATATTATTTTACTAATATCTATTTATTTTTAATCAATTGTTCGGACCGATGCGGCCTGGAGTGCATTCGCCACAAGCCATATAATAACGTGGTTGGGCACATGATCAGCACGCCCCTTATTTTTTCCCGCCTTACGATTCCGTCCACAGTAGATTTTAGAAATCAAGTAAAAAACGCAAATAAAATCGTCAAAATAAATACAAATCTGCATTATATAGCGAAACTTCTCATAAACATTGTTAAAATTCGATTTTCATTTACTTCCTTTATTACGGCGGATTGGGGCAGATATATATTTGCGCCGTAGGAAATGCACAGACGGTATATTATTGGTTATATAAGGTTAAGATTATATGGGAGAAACCACCTTAAAATACGTTTTGAATTTACTAATAAGCTTATAGCTCTTTTTGGGAATTACTAATAAGCGTTTTTAAATATTATAAAATAATGAAAAGGAAATATTCCCTATAATTATTATAATATATATAAATATAAAATCTCATGGTATTATTTTTCGCTTAATTAGGAAGGACTCCACAGTTTTCGACTCTTAAGCCAGTTCCCCCCTATAAGTCTTAATAATCCCTCACGGGCTTAATGATTTTGAAAAGCGAATACTTCGCTCGTTTACGCTCATTACGTATTCCCAATGATATTTTACGGTAAGGCTAAATTATTAAGCTGAAATCCAGTATAATTAATTACGCACCTGGAGATAATTTTTAACAACCTTAATAATTATGAATAAGCGGGGAAACAGCTGTATTCTTTATACCAGAGAAAAAAATAATTATTTCTAGCCTTTTACTCCTAATTCGAGTAATTTTTACGAAATGTAGGAGGCGCCATATGGGATAATTCCATTAAGATTATATTATTAAATAAAGTAAAATATCAGCGCTTCCGCCTAATACTAATATTGGTGCATTTCCCCAGTTTTATTAAAAGTGGGTTTGTATAATTACAGATATCGGATGACGGTTAAATTTGGCATGAGGTAAAGACGGGAATAATGCAGTATTAATATATCAATCGCGGGCCTAAATGAACCCGGATACCGTAATATTAAAGGTAAATATTATACATTTTAGGCTAAAAAATAAAGCACACCGCGTTAAATGGGTATTCGTAATTAAAATAAAGCGCCGGTATTAAAACGACTGATATATTCGGTATACGTTCAATAATTATTTTATTTCCGAATATAAATTCATCCCGGCCAAGCCAGTTAAAAAGGCCCGAATTAATACCGTAAGCGCAACGCCCCATTTAATAGCGTCGAGCAAGGACGAGGGGGAAAAGGACTTAAAAGATTAGCTCCTAGGCGCAGGCGTGCCTTAAAGCCGCAATCGCGGACCGAAATAATAAAGGGGATTTAACGGATAAACTGTACCCCCTTTTTAATAAATAAGTATTTAAATAAATCTTATTTTACCAATACTTGTATTAATAATAAATGCTTATATTAAGGCGCGATATATAATTCTCTTATTATTAAACTTTACCTCTTATATATTGCGGTACTCCCTAAAGTATTAATATATATATCCGTATTTTTTATATAATATATAGCGGTAATAATAAAGGCGGTATATATAAATATTAATATTACGGGGGATTTTTAATATTATTTTTAACCCCTATTTTTAAATCTTTTATATATAATAATTTAAGGTAAATTATAATACTAAAAATAAACGGTGGTATATGAAACGGTAAAAGGGCGGATTTATATTGGTAGGACGAACTTTTTTATAAAAGAAAAGGGATTAAGGGGCGCCGTTTTAACGAATATATAATTGGTTAATATTACCACCCTATGCATTATAATATATAAAATAAGGGTAAATAACCTAATAGTTTTTATAATATTCCTATATAATATTAATAAATAATTAACGGTATTAATAATTACGCTATTCCGGGCACAAAATACGTTAAAGGGATTATAAAATATATTATAATCTAATAAAGGGTAGGCATTATCACCCTACCGCGGTTTTATAAATTATATAATAAAATTGGTAAATAATACCCAAAATAAGGACCTATAAATATAATATGATTTAATTTACGGTATAGTAAGGGAAAAACTATTAATTTTATAAAAAACCTTAACTGTATTATATTATAAAAGTTATATACGGATTCTAAGCTTTCCGTATGCGCCCCGGTACTTTTTATTAAAAGACCGGGGGGCGGGTTGTGTTTTTATTATTTATTATAAGGGGTTAAACGCGGTTATATATTAAAACCATTACCATTTACCGCTTATTTATAAAATATTTAAAGCCTTATGCAGGGCGCGTTGCTTTATTAAGGTAAATATTAAAGGCGTTTAATATAAACTACGCGCTCGTTATAAAAACGAATAAAAAACAGTATTCGGAATTTATTTGGGCCTATATAAATAAACGGCAACGCTATTCCGCCTTAACCGTACAGCAGTATCATTTAAATAATATATAAATAATATAATATATAAATTTCTTATCGTATTTTATACGGCGTATATAAATAATATACTGGTTTATTTAAATAATATAAAGGAAAATTATATATTAAATATCCGTTAAATTATAAAAAACCTCCGTAATATAAGTCTTTAATTAAACCCACCCAAATGCGTTTTCGGCGTAAAAGGCATTATATATTTTCGGTTTATTATAATAATAAAAAACGGGATACACGTTAATGTAGAAAATTACGGGTTATACCCGAATAAAAAAAACCTATAACCGTAAACCTTATCCGTGGTTTTTTAGGTTTTATTAATCCTTTTAAAAAATTTATTAATTAATTTTTAAATTTAAAAATCTCGCCTTCCGCCTTTTTAAAAAATAGAAAAGGGTTTTATTAAGGCCTTATTAAATTTAAAACGTTTTAATGGTTAAAACGGGTATTTTTTATATTCCCGGTATTGGTATAATTCGACCCCGCGGCGGAAATGGTCTTAAACGGTAATAGTTTAAAATAAATAATAAACTTTTATCCTTTTTAATAAAATAAACCGGTAATATTACGCCCTATGGCCTTATTTTCCTAAAAATTAATACTCGCCAAAAATAATATAATATGTATAATAAATAATTCCTAAATATAATGAAAAGTATAAAAGCGTGGAATATAAATTTCCGTAATATAATTCGTGTATTCCGGGTAATTTAAAATTATAATAATTTATAATAATTTATAATTATAAGGTATTTATTAAAATATTATATCCCTTGGTGGGAATAAATATATTAATATTATTTTTAATTAAATTTTACCCCGGCCGATTAATTTAAACGCTTAATATATTATTACGGCGGGATTATAATATATTAAAGGGGAAAAAAAATAAGCGCTTTTTTAACCGCAATTTTTATAAAAGGTTAAAATTACCTCGAGGAATAATAATAAGTATTATAATAATATATATATTTCATTTATATTAAAGGAAAAAGGAAAAGGGTAAAAGGGGATAAAAAAAGGGAAAGTGGTTTATGGGAAGCGTTTTATATGTATTAGTCCTACGATTAATCCGTTATATATATAAATTATAATATAAATAAGCCTATAATATTACCCCTTTTTTTACCCGTTTTATTTTATAACGGTAATACCGTATATATATTCCTTTATAATATAATTCTATACCGGGACCTATAATTTAAATATATTCCATGGCCCCGCCTTATAAAACGTTCGTTATAAACGCTATATATAATTATTATAAGGGTTATTTTTCGGCCCCTTATTACCCTTTCCCTATTTTTTATTACAATAATAACCGTAAATTACGCCCCCCCTTTAATTTACCGCCTCCCGGGCGTTTTATACCTAAAACGGCGGCATTACGGGCTTTAGGCGCTAACCTATTAATATTCATTTATTAACGCTAACCTATTATTATTCGGGATTTTCCCCGGCCAAATTTAGCCTAAATTTTTATTATTAAATTTTTATAACTTTTTCCTTACTTTAAACCCGCTGCGTATACGGTGATTAATCACCGGTATAATATTTTCCCTTAAAAAGTTTTAAATTTATAATAATAATAGTTTCGCGCCGGCCTTTCCGGCACCGTATAACTCTTTTTTTTAAAGCGGCGGCGCCAAACATTCGGCGGTTTATAAAAGTATTATTACCCGTACTTTTATTATTATTAAGGTATATAATACCCTACCCTTTTTACCTATGGGTTATTATTAATTTATTATAAATAATATAAGGCCTTTATTATATATATTAATCCTACCAAATAAAATAAATATTACCCGGGTATATAATCTTTTCCCGGCGCGCGGTCGTTATATTTTAAGGCAAATTAAAATAAAATATTATTATTAAAGCCAAAAATAATACACCTTATAAGGCCTATATCCGCCGCATTATTAATAATACCACTTATTATTATTATAATTAATTCGGTAAAAACCCTTTTAAATTATTTTAATAAATCGCGATTAACCCGGTACTAAATCGCAGGGTAAAATATTATTTATTTTTTATATTTTAAGGGGAATTATACTTAGAATATTATATATATTAAAGAATATTTATAAAGCCCCTGCCGCGGGAAATTTATTATTAATCCGGTTTATTAATATTCCGATATTTTTAAAATTAAAAATAATATTATTATTTTATTCGCCGTTATAAAAATGAAAACTCAGTATAATCATTTTACCATAAATTAGTTTTAAATCCGCTGGGTATATATTCCCGTTAATTTTATAATTAGGCTTATTATTAATTTAAAAATAAAACCATACGCCGTATTAATACGGGGTATTATATTAATTCGGTACCGGCTATGTTTACCGCGCCCGTAATTAATATAATATATATATTTAAATAAATAATATATTTTATAAAGTTTTTCGGTAAACTTATTATTATTAATAAAAAGCTGTTCGCTTTTTTATAAAACCGCGTATATTTAATTTCCGCCTTATATTTATTAAGGAATTTTAATTAATCCTTTTTTTAATTCCCCGCTCTTTTATTATTATTTATTAATTTTATTTCGCCCCCCGGGCAATATACCTAATTATTATATAATAATTCCGCTAATTTTAATAATAATATAAAATCTAATACCGGCCCGGCGGCCTAAATATTTATAATCGGTATTAAATGGCGATCTTTTAATATATGGGCCCGTTATAAGGCCGCTCGGTTCTTATTAATATTTGCCCTTTTTTTATTTATAATTTCCTTTTTTTTTTTATACCATATTATTAATACTTTAAGCGCCGGGGGAAACGCCCCCTATTTATTTTACTTTTACCTTATTATTAAATTCCGCGCCTTTCGTTATTTTATTATAATTTATTTTACGTATAATTTTACCTATACGGGATTATTATAAATTACCGCATTGCCGAAATATTTTTTATTATGGTTTAATATTATTATTTTTACGATTTAGGCTAATGGTTTCCAGGTTAATTCCGCCTAACCCTGCCATTTTATCAGTACTTATTTGGTAATACCGCGACCCCGCTTTTATATTATACCCTAAAAATTTCCTTTATTTATTACTCCCCCTTTTTTAATTTATTACGCTAAATTAACGGTAATTATATATTATTTTAAGTTTGGAACGGTAAGGGATTATTATTGGCCTATTATAAAATATTAATATAAAAACGGGGATAAATATTTATAAGCGTATTTAATTTTATTATATACGAGCCTATTATTCGCGTAATTATATATTTGGTATAAAGCCCATCTAACTTTTAAAAAAGCCTTACCGTGGTTATATTACGTAAAATAAGCCACATTTTATTACTGACCTTAAACCCTTTGGTAAGGAAGTGGTATTTATTCGCCGCGTCCTCGTGGCTTTATTATATGGCCGCCGCCGCCGCCTATACCCATTTAATCACCTCCCGGAGTTTATCCAGGAATTATTCCACGCGGCCTCGCGGCGTTTTCTTAAAGGGCCCTGGATTATTATATTCGTAAATGGGTAATATATAATATCCGTGCGTAATGAAAAAGGGGCTAAGGGCGATTAATAATAAATCGCAATTATTAATAATTAATTACGCTACCGTTAAAAGCCCGGGCCAGTTTATTTATTTTATTAATACGAATACTTGTAAAAAAATACTAAACCTCCTGGTTCGCTCGCTTAAGTAAGCCGTCGGTTTAAAGGTAAACAACGGTTAATAACGGTTATATTATACCTATTAATTTATAAAAGCGCTGCCAAAAATCGCCCACCTAATTCGATCCTTTATTATTTATAATCCCTTTAAAAAAACGTGAAAATAGTAAAAATATTATATAAATCTTTTGGCGTACGTTTCCGTTATTATAAGTATTATTACTTTTAAAATTACGCCTTTATAAAGGCGGGTATTAATTATTATCAAAAGGCGAGGGCTATACGGGTCCGCGGCGGGAAGGTTTATTATAAAATCCACTGATATTTCGCTTTAAAAGCGGTCCGCCATTAAGAGTGGTTTTAATGGGACCCTTTTCTGGTATCTTTATACGGTAGTCCCACCTTATATATTGTAATAATATATCAAACGGCGTATTATACGCATTATACCCGGTTAAAAATAATTATAAAATAATAATATTATTATTTTATCGCGTCCCGGATAACCGGTAATCGTAAAATTATACGCTTATTAAATTAAAATTATTTATAATTATTTTTCTACTGGTATCCAGCGCCGGTCCCTAAAGCGTAGGTGCCCCTTGGGTTCGAGGAAGCACTTTATAATAAAAACCTTTATTTTTATATTCGGGGGAACCGCGCGTTCCCTTTTTTTAATTACCCTCCGTATAATCTTATACTAGTTATTATATTATATTATTACGGACCTTAGTTTTCAGAGCTCGGCGTTTTTAAATGGCGGACCTGGGAGGGCCCCCATATTATATACGGCCGCCGGTAATGAATGGTTTTAAATTAATTAAAAACTACGCCTTAAAAGGCGCTCGTTTTTCTCCCCTTTCGGTATATCCTGGTCCCGCCGTAATAATGCGTCGGGCGCCAGGAATAACCGGCCAGGGCGAAATTGTTATTAAAAATAATATTAATATATTTACTTTTACGCGCGGATTTGGTATTTTAATAAACGTTTTTTAATTATAAAATACCGCAAATTATTATAATCCAAGCATACCCAGAACGCGCCGGCCATACTGCGGAATTTTATATTCCATACCTTTATACTTTTAATTATAATTAGGAATTCCTAATTATAAATATTTTAATTATATTCGGCGGGCGTTAATCGTTAAAGAAAAAAGGCCACGGGGCGTAATATTCCCGCTTCGCCTTATTAGAAAAGGCAGGAGCCTATCGCCTACCCCGAGCTATTGGCCTCTAAAACCGTTTCCGCCGCCGGGTCGAATTACGCTAATATTGGGGGCGCCATAAATGCCCTTTTTGATTCTTAAAATACTTCAGATTCGGTAAGGCCTTAATAAACCCCTTTTCCCTTTTTAAAAAGGGCGGAAAGCGGGGGTTTTAAATCGGAGAATTGGTCGATAAATTCTTTATAAAAGTTAATAAAGCCTAAAAAGCCACGGACCTTTTTTACGGTAATGGGATTTTTTTATTTATGTATAGCCCGTAATATCTCCGGGTCGGCGCGTATCCCTTTTTTTATTATTATAATAAACTTAAATTATATTATTTTCCTTATTATAAAAACGCATCTAATTGGGTTTAATTAAAGGTTTATATTACGGAGCTTTTTTATAATTTGGCGGACCTTGAATATATGGTTATATTTTATACCGTTTAAATAAACCAATATATTATTTATATATACCGTATAAAATATATTAAAATATTTGCTTAATATATTATTAATGTAATATTCCCGCATTATTAAGCCCGATCAGGGATACCTTTTATTCGTATAGGCCGAAATAAATTCCGAATATTAGTTTTTCTTTATTTTTATGATAAATACGTAATTTATAATAGGCGGTTTTAACGTTTATTTTAATAAACCAACACGCCTTAACCAGTGTCCATAATATTTTATAAATAAACGATACGGGGTAATGGTTGTAATATATAACCGCGTTTAAGCCTTTATAATTATTATACAAACGCAACCCGCCCCCCGGTCTTTTAATAAAAAGCACCGGGGCGGGTACGGGAAAGCTGCTGGCCCTTATATAGCCCTTATTAAATAACTCCGTTAGGGCCTTTCGTAAAACCAGTAATTCCTCCCTTAATATACCGTAAATCGGACCCCATAATATTTACGGGTTTTTCCCTTTAATATTTTTTATTAATTTTATTACATAATTTACGGAACCGCGGTAAGGTAATACTGCCTATTTTTTAACGGGCTTAAATATATTTTCCAGCCCTTTTAATTTATCAGGTGGCCCGAATAGCTTAATTATTAATACCGTTAATTCTTTATTAATTGGGAATACGTAGTGAGCGTAAGCGAGCGAAGTATTCGCTTTCTAAAATCATTAAGCCGGTGAGGGGATTACTAAGAATTACAGGGGGGAAGTGGCTTAAAAGGTGAAAAGTGTGGAGCCCTTTTTAATTAGGCGAAAAACGACTTTTTAATAATTTACAGGTATATTCATTAATATAGGTATATTAAATAATTTATTCTTATTATTTTGTAATATTTAAAAACCCGTATTAATAACTCTAAAAAAAAGCTATAAGCTTATTAGTAAACTGAGAAATATATTTAATATGGTTTTCCCATGTGGTTTGAGCCCCATACGACCAATAATAAAACGTCTGTGCATTTTTTATGGCGCAGATATATATCTGCCCGTATTCGCCGCAATGAATTAAATATAAGTAAATAGAGTTTATAAAAATATTTATTAAACGCCTCGCTATATAAATTATATTTTTATTTATTTTTACAATTTTATTTTCGTTTTTTGGTTGATTTTTAAAATTTATTATGAACGGAATTATGAGGCGGGAAAAAGTAAGGGGCGTGCTGATCATGTGGCCAACCACATTAATATATGGCTTTTGGTAAATGCACTCCAGGCCGTATCGGCACTCCAAGCCGTATCGGCCGGAATAAATTAAATGAAAATTAATAAAAAACGGCAAAATAATATTTAAATGATTATGTTTCCATTCCAATTTTAAATATATTTCTACGATTTTATTTGCGTTTTTTGGTTAATTTTTAAAATCTATTATGGACGGAATCGTGAGGCGGGAAAAAATAAGGGGCGTGTTAATTATATGCCTAACCACATTAGCATATGACTTTTGGTAAATGCACTCCAGGCCGCATCGGTATTCCAAGCCGCATCGGCATTCCAAGCCGTATCGGCACTCTAAGCCGCATCGGCCCGAATAAATTAAATGAAAATTAATGAAAAATGGCAAAATAATATTTAAATGATTATGTTTCCATTCCAACTTTAAATATATTGCTACGATTTTATTTGCGTTTTTTGGTTGATTTTTAAAATCTACTATGGACGGAATCGTAAGGCGGGAAAAAATAAGGGGCGTGCTAATCATGTGCCTAACCATGTTAATATATGGCTTTTGGCAAATGCACTTTAGGCCGTATCGGCACTCCAAGCCGCATCGGCCCGAATAAATTAAATAAAAATAAATAAAAAATGTCAAAAGAATATTTAAATGATTATATTTCCATTCCAATTTTAAATATATTTCTACGATTTTATTTGCGTTTTTTGGTTAAGGTTTACAATCTATTATGGACGGAATCGTTAGGCGGGAAAAAATAAAAGGCGTGCTAATTATATGCCCAACCATATGATTATATGGCTTTTAGTAAATGCATACCTGCCATATATACCAGGCCGTACCCGCCTAAATAAAATAAACAAAAATTAATAAAAGTTAAAAAAATAATATTTATAATATTACCTTTCCATGGCAGCTTTTCTTATATTTTTACGATTTTATTTGCATTATATATCTTATTTGTAAAATTTAATGCGGATGGAGTTGGACGGCGAAAAAATCAGGGGCGGGCTAATTATGTAACCATTGATTTTATTGTATAGGATATGCGCAGTTATAAATCTGGCCGCATCCGCCCAATAAAAGGGATTAAAAATGAATAAAAACTGGAAAAATGATATTTATAATATTGCCTTTCCATGGCAGCTCTCCTTATATTTTTACGAATTTATTTGCATTATATATATTATTTATAAAATTCACTGCGGATGGAGTTGGGCGGCGAAAAAATCAGGGGCGGGCTGATTATTTAACCAGCCACATTATTATATAGCTTTGGTAAATGCACACCTGCCATACGCACCAGGCCGTATGCGCCTAAAAAATAAATAAAAATTAATAAAAATATATATAATATTATTTAAATAATTATTTTTCGATTATAGCTTGTAATATATTTCTATTATTTTGTTTATATTTATTACTTTATTTTTAAAATTAATTATAAACGGAATCGTATAACGTGAAAAAATCGGGGTCGGGTTAAATATATAATTAATAATATTATTATATGGTTTTGGTATATGTATACCTATTATATACACCAGGCCGTATCCGCCTAAATGAAATCTTTAAAAATAAATAACAAACTTTAAAATGGTATTTTAATAATTATCTTTCGATTATAATTTTTATTTTATTTTTATAATTTTATTTACGCTTTATATTTCACTTTTAAAATATATTATAAATGGAATCATTAGGCGGGAAAAAAAAGTCTAGGGCGGCCTAATTATATACCTAATTATATTATTATATGGCTTTTAATAAATGCACACTTACCCATATCGGGCTAAATAAAATAAAATATAATAAATAAAATTTATTATAAAATTCTCCTATATTTTGGCTTTCTTTTATAAAGTTTTTTTTTATCATTTTATTTAAGCATTATATTATAATTTTAAAACTTTAGATACGGTAAATTCACGGTTAGGAAAAATTTAATATGGTAAATATTATATAATTTGCCAAAAATCCAATTATTTTTATTAGTATTTTAAAATTTATTTATTATTTGTCCAAAACCTTAAGGGTTTAATATTTAATCGTTTATTTAATTTGGAGATTATTGGGAAGAGGGATAACGGGAAAACAGCTTAGGCGAAGGTATTAAATCGGCAAAAAAGAACCTGTAAGATTTTTCCATTATAACTTGTCATAATATATTCCCTTTTTTCACTGTTTGTTTTATTACTTTTGCTATCATTATTAATGGATTAATGGAATGTTGAAAAGGAAATTAAATCGGCTTATTGCTCCGATTTTTATATAC